>CM059228.1:19787924-19805424 GCA_030347435.1 Clarias fuscus
CCAAATCCTGGATATTAATCCTTTAAACTCTTGGCTTATTCAGTTTTCACCCTGAAGCACATGAGTCAGTAGATCTACTGAAACTTTTTCGGAGATGTACAGCATGCACAGTGCGGTACATCTGGAATGTACAGTATGTTTCGACCCGTCAGTGTCTCACGGTATTTCAGATCACAGTTTCATAATAAATAAATAAATAAATAAATAAATAACATTCCAATTGAGTTTTCAAGTCCATGTACATGTACACAGTCAATCAAAAGTCTATTTAAAAGTATAAATAACAGCAAAAGCTCATATTAACGGCCATAGCATTAATTTGCTGAAGAATGCTGAGCATTTCTTAATGCATCAGAACTGGTTTTGTTCTGTTGTTCGATTTGCATGCAAATGGATCCAGACCTATGAGCCACCCTGTACACTATACAGGTAAACCAGGCATTATGGTCCATAGCTGTGTTTTTCAGTACTGAAGAAATGGATCATAAAATAATGTTAAAATCTGTAGACAGCAATGAACTCTATGGGTTGCACATACGTACTTACAGAAGTTCGGATAACTTTATAACAGGTTAGCATTGATATCTCATTTAACATATATTATTACTACCCAAGTAATTCAAGTCAAACTGGGACTTTTTGTTGTGCAGAAAAAAAAAAAAAAACACAGTTCTCAAAGTAAAAAAAAAAAAAAAAAAAAAGTCCTTTATTTCTCTAGTGCTTGGATACCATCAAGGCAGAAAGTTTTCTTTTGGACTGCCTGCTTGACATTGGATACCCTGGCCTCCCAGGAATTCCTTCAGTGGCCCAAGCATGTGCAAAGAGCGTGGAGTGAGGTCAGGACTGTACGGGGGATGTGGCAATAACTCCCAGCTGAATGTTAACAGGAATTACCGCAGTGGGCTCTGAACCACCTCAGTCTGGATCGTCATTAACGGACGTGAATGAGTTTTCTTTCAAACGCTTGCATCGTTTGCATGTTTCAAGAGTCTCATCATCGTACCGTGCTTAAACTGTTCTGGAACTCTCAATCGACACCTTTTACGCCTTCATTCACCAGAATGGCTATCAAGAGTCCTGGTTTGACTTGAACACCCCTCATGTCTTAGACTTCTTTCAATTTTTCTTGTTTATGATTCATATTACCCAGGCACGCTGACCTACACGAAAGTGGCATCAAACGACACAATTTACCTGCCGTGACAAAAACTCAAAGTCAACTTTAACATGAGACTTTTGCTCCAAATTTATCTATCGATTGACCCAAAAAATGGGAGATGCCCCTAGTGACCTGGATAAACAAAACAAGTAAATATGTACCACCTTTACAGTACGTTATGGTTTCTATAGCAGGAAATAATTGCATTACATTAACAGAATTGCATTACATTAACAGTTATAAACAGTCGTTCCTTTATGACCAGCCTCTACTTCTCTCTCTCTCTCTCTCTCTCATTTAACAAGATGACAAATGCAGCTCGGCATGTTACCAAGAAACCATAACCTCATCTGCCCTGCAGACACGATTTCACTGTATCCGACAACTTTACCTCTGATCGCTGCAAAGCGCTCAGACTATCAGCTCATTTCACACATGGAATATATAAACATTTGCACTTTAATAAATGCCTATATGTATTTTTTTTATGCCTATGTGTCATTTGTTGCTATAGAAACCATAATATATTCAAATAATGGCATTAATACTTTATAAACATTTGATATGATTTACAGCTGCACTAATGTCTGAGCTGCTGCTGCAATGAATGAATGAATCACTACTTTCCTTCTGACCAATAAGAATTGAGCTTGCGTATAGAATTGCGTAAATATATATTTTATTGTAAATATGAATCCTAATCATAGACAGAAAGGATTTGCATACACTGCTGGAAAAAAGATAAATGGCAGGAAATGACATTGATTGAATAAACATTGTTTTTTTTTTGTTTGTTTTTTTTTTGTGCTGCAGATTTGGAAAGCCTGTATGATTTTAGTTGTGTCATAGGACAGCTTGTGGACGTTTAACAGCAGCTGGTCTCTCTCTCTCTCTCTCTCTCTCTCTCTCTCTCTCTCTGATTACACTCAGGTTAGCATGACCCAAAAGAAGCACTAAATACATTTCCACTCCCTCTCTTCATCTGACTCCGTTCCTCTCGGCTTCCCGGCCGCGCTGAACGCTCGCCCACGCTCCACGCTCGGTGTGTAATTACTCTGTCGTGTCACGAGTCTGAAGCTCACTTCTCATAACACAACCACCGGTCACTGACTCCTAATTTACAGTCTCAGGATCTCAGAGTTGGAATAATATTTGGGTTATATTACAGCAGGGTCTATCTGACCTGTAATCCTGGATTTACTGAGGAAGAAGACTTTGATATTCGCAGCATGACATCATGATAGTAATAAACAACGCTGTGCTTGTGGGCCAGAGCGAAAGAGAGAGAGAGAGAGAGAGAGAACGCAAGCTGGAATATAGTGATGAGGAACATGGGGAGGTTTTACTTACATGATCAAATACACCAAAGCCTTTTTTTTTTTTTTTTTTTTTTTTGAATTGGAGTGCACTTACAATTATTTTAAGCCTCGTAACTTCATGGTAGGTTGTGATTTTCATCCCTGTAGGAACATTTCTCAGGTTCTCAGATGATAGTATAGCTGTATACCTGAGGATATTTACCTTACATTAATAAAGGAAGCCTGCGTTGGGTTGGCACCTGGTCCAGGGTCCGGTGTACACCGCCGAGTACTACCCTACTGTTATATACCCTACTGCCCTACAGTATAAAGAATAAGTGTTATGAGTGAGTAATTAAGGAGGATACAGACTATTAACATCATTATTACCTTAAAACACAATATTTGACAATATTTTATCTTTATGATATAGACTTCAAAATAAATATCTACTAGGCATTAAATACACGTTCCTCTGATATGATTTTTTCCCCCTAAGAATATATACAGCAAACGTTTGCACTCAGCTTTATATAATCCAAAATTATATATATATATATATATATATATATATATATATATATATATATATATATATATATATATATTTTTTTTTTTTTTTACGTCGATTCATAAATTAGGATTTATGGATAGCGCTGTGGCCTCACACCTCCCGGTTCCTTTTGTTTCATGTTTGTGGAGTTTGCATCTTCCCTCACTGTTTGGTGGGTTTCCTCCAGGTACTCTGGTTTCCTCCCACATTTCAAAAACATGCGTATGAGGCTAATTCACAAATCCAGTTTGACCGTAGTGTGTGTGTGTGTGTGTGTTTTCATGAGTGCCCTGCCCTGCCCCTGGATCCATCCCACCCTGTACAGCCTAAGCAGTATAGAGTATATGAGTGAGTGAAATGTCTGCTGCAAATCATAATGCCTGTGTGAAGGTAAGTCCTACTTTGATCACTCTTTCAACATCTACACCGCTTTATCCGGTATACAGGGTCGCAGGGGCCCTGGAGCCTATCCCAGGAGGCTTAAAGCACGACATTCTCATTATACATCTGAGCTTGAGGGTTAAGGACCTTGCTCGAGGGCCCATCAGGGAGAACTTGGTGCTCATGGGGTTTGAACCTGAGACCTTCCGAACCGTAGTCCAATGCCTTAACCACAGACCTTAGAGTTTTACTCGTATAGCATCTTTAACAGTATTTTACATTTACGTACTGTATATGTAGCCTCTAACAGCTGGGGGTCTGGAGAGAGCTGATTGGCCGAGCTCTCTCAGAGTGGAGGCATGAGAGATCCTCTAGCGCTCTCTAAGGAGGTGGTAGTGCTGTCCTCCGAGTGTCTCACGTCTCTCGGAACGGTGTGTGTCACATGGCTCAGGGGAAACAAGTGATAGTGACTGGTCGTTGTAGCCTCGATGGGGGAGTGTCCTAACGACGGACGGGTGGGAATTGGCTACGATTAAATGAGGAAAAATCCCCCCAAATAAATAAATATATAAATAAATAAAATGTATAGATTTATACATTTTATATAAGTTCGTCTCATATGAGCGAGCTGTGGTGAGGAAAACCTCCGTAAGAAAAACTCGAGATGAACAATACTCAACAGGAAACCCATCCTCACTTGGATGATACCAGATACCTTCTACAACTGAAGGTGCTGGAAAATCTAAATAAAGTCAAAGGCTGAAAAAACAAACGTGCAACAGGAAGTTCACGGTATCGAGGTTCACTGATGGAGATTGTAGACTGAAACTGTTCATGGCAATTTCAGTCCTAAAACCATTTACCATAAACTAAGCGATTAAAGTCACAAACCATCACAGTTAGCGATCTTGTTCCATCAATGCAGTCCAACGGCCGCACCAAGTCCAAGTCCAAATTTTCATAAATATTCATTGGAACTGTCTTCAGGTTCAGTGAGAAATTGAGGAATAAAACACATTTAAAGAAAAATAATCAACAACAGGAAAGTGTGACTATGAGTAACTTGACATTTTCCAACTAAACAGGAGCGTTTTATTCCTCTTGTACGTCAGCAAACTGCAAATAATGACTGATTTATCAAATAAAGAATGACATATTTTATCCTTTTACTTCAAAACTTTGCCACAATTGCACCCCCACATCCGTTTTTTTTTTTTTTTTTTTTTTTTACCCTCAGATGGTTTATTCCTTTGAAGTGGATGATGGTTCTCAGTACAGAAGTCTGGATAAAGTGAAGCATGTGTAGGGAAAGCATTGATTGCAGCGCACGAGTGCCATGTGCATGATAAGAAATCTGCACGCTACTCTCACGCTGTCCTATTTCACACCAACCAGATGGAGATTTTTCATTTATGTGTAAAAGAAAAAAAAAATCTGTTTAAAAATTAATACATTATTAACTCTCTGTCCAGAGAGTGCTTAGTGCGCTGGCATAAATCAGAGCGTCCTCTCCTCCCCCCCGGTGCAGCTCAGTCACACACTAATGACTTTTAACATATGCTTTTTAATCTTGTCCGGACCTGAACTTCCTGACTCCCTTCCTCTCTCTCTCTCTCTCTGTAATTGTATAACCTGGGATTCATTTATTAACATTATTTATTATTATATATCTTATACATACTATCAAAAGTGAGCTACGTAAATGTAGCTCTATGTAATGTTTAAATAAATACATAAATGCAGAAACACATAAATAACTTTATTATGTAAATGATGTAATAATTTTGTATCATATGATGATTTATGTCTATTTAACTAAACCCAACTCTAAACGTTATTTATTTCAGATATATATATATATATATATATATATATATATATATATATATATATATATATATATATATATATATATATAATATTTCACATATAAAATGAACAGTATGTTAGGCGCACACATCTATTTAAATATTAATTGTAAACACATTTAAATAGTCATGACTTTTTTGTATTTATAAAATTATTGCTAATGGCAATAATTTATAAAATTATGCAGAATTACTAATAATAATTGTTTCTAATAACCTGTGCTGCCTACCTATCTGTGTCTATCTACCTGTCTCTCGTTATGTCTATTTTGTCCAAAAATAAAATGCTATATGTGTATATTTTCTTTTTGCCATTTATAAAATATTTAGAAAAAATATTGGCACCCTCAGAAGAAATATTTGTTAAATACCTACAATATCCTGCACATTACATACTTACTCTTTATCTCTTTATCTATTATTTTTACATATTTAAATGTTAGTATGAGAGCACAGTCGCCTAGTGCCTAGTGCCACTGTCGTCTTACACCACCAGGGTTAAGGGTTCAAGTCTTGTTCTCCCTGTGGTTGGTGGGTTTCCTATCACAGTCCAAAAACATGCAGTGTAAGATGACTGGCGTTTCCAAATTGGCCGTGATGTACAGTATGAGTCTGTGTGAGTGTGGGTATGTGGGATTGTGTCCTGTGATGAGTTGGCACCATACCGAGGGTAACCCATGGTTTGTACCAGGCCCATTGTAACCTTGCACAGGATAAGCAGTATAAATAATGGATGGGTGTTGGTGCTTTTTTCTACTTTTTTGGCCCCGCTTCGAATTAACAGTTGGTGAAAAACATCACTGCGATCTATCTATCTATCTATCTATCTATCTATCTATCTATCTATCTATTTATTTTACATTTACTATAATACATATAATACATTTATTTATTAGTGCATTGTTTTTCTTGTTATTCAATTTTCAGCATCCTTTCGATTAATAAAAGAATTAATACGTGAATAACAGCACAGTTGTTTATTATTTTATTATTTATCTGTTCATCTCTCCGCAGTTAGATTTCTAATTATTGGCACCCTTCAGCCTAATAATTGCATAAAATGAATCCCATATGCAGTGAGCAGCGCTTTGAGCTGAAACGTGTTGGACGTGATGTTTACTTTTAATGCCTCATTAAAGGTTTTATATGTAGTGCCTGAAAAAAAAAAAATCAGTACTTGCCAAAGTTTTGGCACCCTGGGTGAGGAGGGAAAAAAAAAAAAAAAAACTTTTGTTTCAACCTACGCGCCTTTCGTATCAACCTACAGCCAGGTCCAAAAGTATTGGCACCCCGTGTGATCGTTTAATCTTACATGTCTGGGTCCACGACATTTTTATTATTATTTTTTTCCTAAGTGAAAGAGGAGGCTTTGGTGTGTGGGTGTGTGTGAGAGAACACTGACAGTCAGTCTCCCACAATTAAACACTAACCTGCACATGACCGTGTGCACTACAAAGCCTGAGTGGAGAGGACAGACTTAAAGATAACATCAAAACATACAGAGAGGAGACAAGGTAAAGGCCTTCACCTCCAGGGCAGAAGTTTGTGTGTGCGTGTGTGTGAATGTGTGTGCTTGGGGTGTTAAGCTTGAAACAAGGTACCAAGCATCTGTTTTCATTGTCAACATCCTCTGAGATAAGATCGGCTAAGCGAGGGGGAGTATTGTAGTAAATGCCTTACCTGAGTATTTGTCGGGATTTGGAGATGACCGGTGGAGATCCAGGGAGATCAGTGCTGATAAGATGAACTATAGTTCACACAAACACAGACACACATCATAGAAACACACACACACACACACACACACACACACACACACACACACACACACACACACCAGTCTTCCCTTTACGTGGACAATTTTACTATCAATTAGTAAACGAGTGTGAGTGTCTGATTGTCTTGGAGTCTCAGAGGACAGGCTTTAATAAGAACAATAAGCAGGGCAGCGAGAGACACTGAGATTCCTTTATTGCCTATTGTTCTGGGTCAAAGCCCCGCAGAAGAGCTTTGTGTGCCTCTGAATTGAATAACGGCTGGAATTACTCATTTGTTTGTCATCAGCCAGCATACAATTAGATACAAGCTGCTTCTTTGTATAATTCCGCTCAAAGCTGCTCAGTGATAAGCCCGCATACAGTGTAAATTATTATCACACACACACACATACATAGACACGCACACACACACACACACACACACACGTTTGTCTCACTATCCTTGTGAGAAGCTTCTACTGACATAATTATTACTGCAGCTAATTAATGGTATGCTACAGATAAATATCAGTCCAACTTCAACCTCCGTTTTGAGTACATTTACTAAATTTAAAAAAGAACAAACCTGTTAGATATTCTTATTTGTTAGATATTATTTATTCGTATTTCAAATATGTAGAAACAATGAAGTAAATATAACTAAAAATACTTTGTTAATACTTTGTGTAACATAACCGGTACAATTTGTGTGAATAATAATAATAATAATAATACAAGATCGTACTGAGCTTGGTGGGTTTCCTCGAGGTATTTCAGTTTCCTCCCACAGTTCAAAGACATGCAGATTAGGTCGTAGTCAAGCTATCTAAGCGATGGAAAAAGGTCATGTGAGTCCAGATTGAGTCTATTCCAGAGTGATGGGCGTGTCAGGGTAAGAAGGGAAGCGCATGAAGCGACGCTCCCATCATGCATAGTGTCCCCTGTACAAGCCTCTGGAGACAGTGTTATGATCTGGAGATGCTTCAGTCGCTCAGGTCGAGACAAAAAAATGAAGTCATCTGACGACCTGAATGCACTGAATCACCAGAGGATCACATGTATGAAGTTTTTTTTTAATTTTTTTTTTAGTATTGTTATATTGGAGTCACACATGCACTCGTGTATTTTAGTTTAGATTGTACACATACAAAAAGTGTATATTTGTAAATCCAAACATTTGTAATAATAATAATAATAATAATAATAATATTTACTCCACCTGATGAAATTGTCCTGATCACTACATAACAAAATTCCCGGTGCTGAATTAACACCATACAGTCTTCATAGCGGCCCACTTGGACTAATATGAACTCAACAGTGGAGACATGAATGTGTACTTTTTGCATTCCTTTCAACCATGTAGGCATTTTACATGTCCACTTCTCTCATAAAATAAGTTATGCATATCGTAGGATTTAGTCTGAACTTAATATTTCCAAAAATGGGCTAACCATTTCTCTCTCTCTCTCTCTCTCTCTCTCTCTGTAGCCGACAACCCTGTAGTTTAAAAGTCGATACAGTGTGAGCTTTTAATATGGTAACACTTTCATTTTGGACATGTTTCAGTAAAAGCTGAGCCCAAACACACACACACACACACACACACACACACACACACACACACGCACAGCACACAAAACAACATGTTTACAACCAGATTGACTGTTAATCGGAGTTGTTGGAGACAGATACTGTATGCTTCTTTCACATTAAGACGACGGGTTTACTTCAACCGGAGAATGATTATTTAAGAAGGGGAAGAAAAAGAAAAAAACCCGAAAAACTCTGCATCTAATCTGCCGGTTCAATCTAAAGTAAGTCAGATTAAATCACATCTTCCATCTGCTTAAAGATGCATGGCAAGAAAATACACATGTTCTCCAGGGAAGAAAACAAAAGCATTAAAGACAGAGGTATTAAAGGAAATGTTTACTAAGGCAGTAATTCCTCTCTTGCAAACACTCACACTATGGGGGGAAAGAAATGCTCAACAGCATCTCATTCCTGAAGGGACTTGACCCAAATTTACACAAACACAAGCACATATCCACATAAATCAGAGTATTAAGAGTGTAAATGTAATCAGGTTGTATATGAGTTGGAAGCATTTACAAAACCACAGTAAAGAATTCAGCATCTGAGATGATAGATGAATTAATCAAGTGGCTGATAAATGGATGACATCATTATTCTTTCATTCCTGTCCAATCTCTCTCTCTCGCTCTGTCTCTCTCTCTATGTAAACTCAATTGCCGTATCAGTGCCGATCTTTACTCCCCCTCAATTCTCTTTCCTTCTTCTCTTTCTCTCTCTCTCTTTCTCCTTTACCTGAGCTGACCCTTTTTTTTTTTTTGGAGAAAAAATGTTTAGACGTCTTTATGTGGAGCCAGAGACATAAACAGGAACGTTGCTTTATTGAAATTTGGTGTCCCTGTCCTCATACCGTACTGCTAAAGGTTGTAACCCATAATTTCTGACCTTTTGTCACGAACTAACCGAGATGAACCAGAAGACTAGCAGTTAGCCCTGTAGCGTGGATGGGTGACGTAGTGAAGGGTTTAAGTTGAGATGTGTGGAATACCGGGTGGATCCGGAGCGCCGCAGGCAGCTGGAGCCGGTAGGTGACAGGGTTAATCCGGAGTTTGATGCGGTATGGTCCGATGAATCTGGGTGATAGTTTCCGTGATTCTGTCTGCAGGTGTAGATTTCTTGTCGATAACCATACCTTGTCACCTACTTGGTACATTCGTCCCGGTGGGTGTCGACGGCGATGTTGAACGGTGTAGCGGGTGTTAGCAAGTCAGATGGCGTTGTTTGCTTGTCTACAGAGCCGTCGACACCGGCGAACCAACTGTTGGGCCGACGGTACTTCACCCTCCGGTTCTTGATAGTCGAACATCAGAGGTTGGAAACCGTAGCACACCTCGAACGGGCTGAGGTTGGTGGCAGAGGACGTATGGAGGTTGTGAGACAACTCAGCCCATATGAGGTAGCGGGTGGTGGATCAGCAATAAAGCATCTCAGGTAGCACTCCAGTTGTTGGTTGGTTCGCTCCGTCTGACCGTTAGTCTGTGGGTGGTAGCCGGAGGACAGACTGCAGGTGGAGTCGATCAGACGATAGAAGGCCTTCCAGAACCTGGAGGTGAACTGGTGCCCCCTGTCCGAGACGATGTCCTTTGGGAACCCATGCAGGCGGACTACGTGCTCAAGACAAGTCAAGCTAAGAGTCAATAGAGACGACCAGGCGGCACACCTGCTGGTTCGGTCTCCGCAGTCTGTGCCTGGCGAACCCTCGTTTCCAAATCCCAGTTAATTGGTGCAAGGATCTTGGTGGGTGGTAGGACAGGCATGGGGTATGACAGGTGGAAGTTATAATTTTCGAAAAACAATGCCCACCGCGCCTGTCTGGGGTTGAGTTGTTTCAATGTGCGGATAGTAATGAGGTTCTGATGGTCGGTCCAGACGAAGAACGGCTCTCTGGCGCCCTGGAGCCAGTGTCGCCATTCCTCCAAGGCCCACTTTATGGCCAGCAGCTCGCGGTCCCCTACTCCGTATCGCTGCTGAGTGGAGTCGAATTTCTTGGAGAAAAAACTGCAAGGGTGCAGTTTTTGGTCTGGACCTCGCTAGGAGAGAATGGCTCTAGCGCCCACATCCGAAGCGTCCACCTCTACAACGAATGGTTTGTCAGCATTGGGGTGAGGAAGGATGGGGGAAGTGGTGAAGCGGCGACAGAGTTCGTGGAAGGCGGAGATGGCGGTGGAGGTGAGATGGATGGGGTGAGATGAGGGCCAAGTCAGAGTGGTTAATGGGGCTGCAACTGTACTGTAGTCCCGGATAAAGCGACGGTAGAAGTTACCAAACCCGAGAAATCGCTGGAGTTGTTTGAGAGGTCTTGGGTAGGGGCCAATGACTCACAACTTCCAGTTTCTGCGGGTCCATGGCCACACCCTGAGACGAGATGACAAAACCCAGGAACGTGGTGGAGCGCTCATGAAAAGCGCACTTTTCCAACTTACAGTAGGAGGGTCAGTTGGTGGGCGAGGAGTCTCTGTAGGACCGCCCTGACGTGCTGGACATGTTTCTTGATGGTTCAGGAGTAAATGAGGATGTCGTCCAGGTAGACGAACACCCAGCGGCCTAACATGTCTCTGAGACCGTCGTTGATAAATTGTTGGAATACCGCGGGTGCATTGCGGAGGCCAAAAGGGGATGACCAGGCTTTCATAGAGTCCGGTAGGCGTGATGAAGGCCGTCTTTCACTCATCGCCCTCTCTGATGCGCACCAAGTTGTAGGCGCTCCGGAGGTCCAACTTAGTGAAAATGGTGGCGCCAGAGAGGGCGTCCAGGGCAGAGTTGGTAAGAGGCAACGGGTGTCGGTTCTTGATGGTGATGTTGTTGAGTCCCCGGTAATCGACACAGGGACGAAGACTACCATCTCGTTTCTTCACAAAAAAGAACCCCGCGGCGGCAGGTGAGGAGGAGGGCCAGATGGTACCATGGTTCCCCGGCTCCTGTGTTAACCACGGTGTGAGGTGGAGAAACGACGGGTCCGGTAGGTGGAGCAGTGAATGAGGATCGGGCTTCGGAGACTGGAGCTTGGGGGAAGAAAGTGGTGGATCGAGAGCAGACTGATGTAATGGCATCGTGATGGGCGGCAGGGTACGGGGAGCTGGCTTGGGGCGAGCGAGCAGACGTTGGTCGATCCGGAGGGCGAGTTGGATTAAGCCTTCCAAGGTCGCTAGGAGCCTCTCGTCCTGCAAGCTCGTCCTTTATACGTGAAGCCAGTCTCTCGTAGTAGGTCGTCCGGAGGGAGGAGTCTCCCCAGTCGGTCTGCACAGCAAGGGTACGAAACTCCGCGGTGTAGCGGCTCACGGACGACCCTCCCTGCCGTAGGTGATATAGTTTGGAGTCGGTCTCCACCTCAGCAGCAGGATGTTCGAAGGTGAGTTTGAGTTGGTGGGTGAATTCCGTGTATGAGTAGGCGACGTCTGAATCTGAGCCGAGAACTGCCGTGGCCCACTCAGCTGCCTGCCCGAATAGCAACGAGATGAGAAGAGCTATGCGAAGTCTGTTTGTGGAGTACCTGGTGGAATTGAACTCAAACACGAGATCCAATGCAGTTAGAAAAATACTGCACTTCCCATCTGTGCCATCCCATTTATCCGGTAAAGCCAGAAAAACATCAGAAGATAGGGAGGGTCGCATTCTCCGTCACCTCGCGGTGCAAGAACGCGATGTCTTGGAGCTCCTTGCGGAGAGACGCGACTTCACCACGGAGCTGATCGATCAACTTGGCGTGCTGGTCAACCACATCGCAGAGGCAAGCAAACTCCGCTGGGTTCACTGCTGATGGCTCAGTCAAAGCGTCGGCGATAGCATGGGCAAAACTCAATGACTGAGCAATGTGAAGCACCATCTTGTTTCCTTTTATGCTTCCTGAAAGACGACCGTACTTCCGGGTCCTAGTGCTGGTCGTGTTACGAGTGTGCATGACACCTTTGACTAGGAAAAACCCAATGCACTCTCAAATTCTGGTTCGGAAAGTCTCATCAACCCAGAGCTCAGAGAGTGACGTCAAGTCATAAAGTTTGAATGAAGTGACTATATGACTTGAAGAATGACTATATGTGTATTAGCTTTATATTATATCAATCAACATATGTTTTCCGTGCCGGTGTCACCGTCGTCCTCGGCTCGCTCATCAGGGACAATCTGATCATTTTGATTCATACACATTCACATTTCATACAAACTTAAATAATTCTTTTGATTGTGTAAAGCTGTTTTGCGACAATGTCAATTGTTAAAAGCGCTATACAAATAAAATCTAATTGAATTGAATTGAATATTCAATTCTTGAGCCAGCCATCATTTCTTCATTTTAAGAGAAATTAAATGATGTAGAGGAAATGAAAGAAATAGAAACAAACATTTTACTGCAACAAACTGCCTAAGGATACAATTAAAAAATTTCATTGTTGTTTACGTACCAACCTCATTTCCCCTCTCGTCTGTTCCAACCAATCAGCATTCAGCATCACCAGTATCCTAATCAGCACCTGATCATCTGTCATCATCTGCACCTGTTTCTCACTGATTCACACAGTAAGTTAGATGAGTTAAATGATTCACAGGTCACTGTGTGGCTTAACAAACAAAAAAAATTTTTTTGAAACAGGGCTTCTATGAGGAAGCTGTCTTTAATAAGAAAACCCTTAGATATACGCGTCTATTGAACACTCCGTTAGACATTAATGAAATTTATTAAGAATTATGGTCTGCTGTTGTCTGCTCTTGATTCCAAGTGTTTGGTCGGTGTTCATGTGAACTCTAAATAAACAGTCCAAAAAGGTTCAGGTGCAGATGAATGAAGCCTGAACCTAAAAGACAGCTCTATGCAAAAAGGGAAAAAACTTTAGGAATGGTCAAATCAACATGTTTGTACTGTACATTCTTAAAAAGAAGGAACTCACTGGTGAGCTCTGCGATACCACAATCCATTAGAAACGTTTGGGCCCTTAAGCAAGGCCCTTAACCCTCAACTGCTCTGATACATAACGAGATAAAATGAGAGTCACTCTGGATAAGAGCGTCTGCCAAATGCCGTAAATGTAAATTACTGATGATGTGACTGCTGATAGAAGTAGCAGGATGAATTCTGTAGGTTAAAAAGCTGTACATTCAGTCAAATCCTATAAAACCGACAGCACAGCACTTCACAGTACAGACGGAGAATATGATCCAAAACATACAATGAAAGCGACCCAAGGCAAAGAAGTGGCTCAGTCCCCTGACCTCAACCCAACTGTGCTGCTTTTCACTTTCTGAAAACACAAACAGGCAGCGACTGAAGGCGCTTGCATTTAAGCCCTGGCAAGAGGAATCGCAGCATTTGGATGTCCATGGGTTTCAGCCTTCAGGTAGTCACCGACTCCAAGGTTTTTGCATCCAAGTATTAAAATAATCCCTGTATTTATCATTATGTTATTATGTGCAATGACCCTTTGTTAATTTTTTTTTTTTTTAATGGCTTTAATTCCTAAAAAGCTTAATGCAATATTTTTGTTAATCTGCTCGAATTAAAGCTAAAAGTCAACACTTGAATCACATCTTTGTTGCTTCATTTAAAATCAATGTTAGTAGTATACAGAGGCAAAACACCAAAAATGTGTCACTGTTCAAATATTTATGAATCTGGCTGTATATACTGTATCTCTGTATGTCTAGAAAGATAGATAGCTATGTAGATACGAGGGTGAGTGAAAAGTGATCTATCTGTACTGTACGGACATATGTATTAAAACTTATCAGCACTTTCCATTCAAGCCTTCTGTCTCCCCAGTCACGGCTGTGCAAGTGTGAACGTGTTACATCAGTTCATTTGTAACTGCGGTCTGAGCACAACTGGACAACCCACTTCTGATTTGCACAATAGAAGAGCAGCGTGCAATGATTCGATGTTTTTTTTTTTTTTTTTTCGTGGCCTGAGGGTGTACCTGGTGCCGAACCAACTCACGGAAGAACATAAACAGAAGCGTCTAGACATCTGCAAATAACATTTTGGTCCGATCCTCTAAGGAAGGTGGAAGTTTCTTTAAAGAGAATCGTTACTGGTGATGAGACACGGATTCATCACTACGAGCCGGAGAGTATGGAACGGAAACATCCTCGATCGCTAGTTCAAGAGTCGACCATCAGCTGGAAAATTCATCAACGCTTACAGTTTTCTGGGATTCTCGGGGGCCAGAAGTATTGGAACATGATCAGGGGGAAAAAAAAAAGGTTCGGCAATCCACAGCGCTCGTTACAGTCAGACGCTTATTGAAGAGCCGAAGTCTAAACTTCAGATTAAACGCAGAGGACTGATTTCCGAGGGCGTCATGATCGCACGTGACGATGCAGGTCCGCACACTTCTGCCCTCACTGTCACTGACACTCTGAGGTGTTAAAGCCTCATCCCTCCCTATAGTCCGCATCTCGCGTCATCATTTTCACGGCGTCACCTGAAAGCAGCCTTATGAGGATGAAGATTCACTTCTGATGAAGAAGACAGCGGTGCATTCATGGCTGACAGCTCAGACTCAAACATTGTGTAATGAGCGAATATGAAGGCTTGTTGACGGATTGATCAAGTGTATTGGAACGTGAGATGATTACGTCAGAAAATGATGTATTTGTCTTGTCTAAAGGATATTTAAAACTGACTCCCCCTCAGAGCTCCAATTGTGGATTGAAATATAATGCATGCTATTTGTTGTGCTGCTACACTGCTTCATATCTCAGACACACCCACACACACACACACACGCACACACACGCACACATGCAAACACTGAGGCGCCTGGCAGGCCAAGTTTGACAACATACTTCCACATGCTGCCATATGTAAGTGGGGAGTTAAGCTCTGTCAAGCGTGATCTGCTACATCTTAATCTCGCCGTCTGCCTATTTATGAGCGCAGACGTCTCATGTCTCTCTCTCTCTCTCTCTCTCTCTCTCTCTATTTCAGTCAGCATTTCACACTCAACCTTCATTCATTTCCCACTGTTAACCCAGACTACTACAACATAACTAATATCACTGCATAAATCTGTCAGCCTGTACCGCGGAGCCTCTCTAAGGGCCGCTTGTTTTAGCCGCGATTTTAATGAGGGTGACAAATTGGATATGTGAAACTGGCAGCCATGACACCGGGCCTCGTACACTGCGTGCATTGTGTAGTAGAGTAAAGGAGGAGTCGAACAAGGAGGAAAGTCATGATGGTGGATGAGGGTAGAAGAGATTAACTTGAAACGACCAGGAAATATGATGACACGATGATACGGCGGCGGTGACGCGACATGTTTCCGTCTGTGTATTTGGACAAGTTTCTAGACGTGAAATGAACATAACTCCCTGTAGTTTTATATAGTGAATAAAATGAATATATGTATGATGTGAATATTTGTATCTGAATGATGCATTCATATTGAGTTACTTATAAAATGTGGTTGCCTGTATAAGTTTGCGTGCACGCGTACATTGCGTTCCGGTTCAGCTCGTAATCATAATCCAGAAAACACCGTTTTTCACCGCAGCTGTCGCAGATTCTGGAGTCTATTCGCGCACGGAACGAGCTGTAATTTAGGGTTATGTATCAAATATGGAACTTTCCATCGAGCACTAAGGACTAAGAACGTTTTGCAAAAGTCTTGTTTCCTGTCGAAAAGGAAATAACACTCCATCATTTACACCACACACAAACACGAAGGCACGAATGCTCGAACCGTATCCCTACACAAACTGAGCAACGTCTTACCCACAGGAAGTGTCAGTTAAAATCTGTCATAATTGGCCCTCAAATATGTCGCCATATTTCGTACCTTACCTCGAGTTGTGTCATTAGAGAACATTTTATATTTCAAAAGCAAAAGCATGAAACATCCTGCACGCTTGTGTAATCGCGGTGTCGCCATAAAGACAACGCGTTCCAGAGCTGAAATCTGACCTCTGAGTGACTCATAAAAATGAACAGTACAGTAAGAACGCGTTCACTTTTTTTCTTTTTTTCTTTTTTTTTTCCCGGAGAATGCAAAAGTTTGTACCCCCTCACCCAGTCGACAAGAAAAAAAATTAAAAAGTGAAAACATTCTGATGTGTTGGTAAGAAGAATAAGAAGTTATGATTGATAAACGGTAAATATTTGAACAGATTTTTCCTCCGTACGCGGTAAATAAATGAACATATGCATGAGGAATTTAGACAAATCATGCTAATTTTTCATACATTTGTCTTATGCAATCAACTTCGAGCATGTTGTGCAAGTTTTACTTTTCCTTTCTGCTTTTTTCACACGATGATTCATGTATTTTTTTCCTGATTTTTGTTTTCCCCAGATGACTTTTACACACATTCATTATTGTCATGAGATTTTTTCCACCATTAAATTGTATTTGCATGTTTTTTGTTTTTTTTTGTTCACATTTTGATTTACTATTATCTTTATGAAGGGATTTTATGTTTTTTTTTTCTCCTCATTTTCAGAAATGATGCATCCTTTTCATTGAATATTATTCACATCCTGTTGTCACACACACTTATATGACGCTCTGTTTGCCATTTCAAATCAACACGTGCACCACATACTGTATATATTCATATTATGATCGAAATGGAAATGTATGAAGCCTGACATGCTAAATATGTCACATTTCACACTAAATCACATTTCCTTTCAATCGAGGTGCACAAACTTTACAAATTTCTTTTGTCACTTTAACTGAGATTTGATCTCAGCTGTACGAACTCGAGGCAGTTAACGTTGCCATGCGAGCGCTTTTGTATTTCTTGGACGTGGCGTGTATGTTTGTGATATTGTTTAGTGGATAATTAGACGAATGTGAGAGACGTAATGGGTGAGTGGATTGACAGAGTGTGAAACATGTGTGTTGTGTTATCGCGTATGTATGAGGCCCCTGAGGTCTGCCTCACACCCTGGACAC
>CM059228.1:19807924-19822924 GCA_030347435.1 Clarias fuscus
TTCCAAACTCAAAGTGACAGTACAATATTAATAAAACATTATTATTATTATTATTATTATTATTATTATTATTATTATTACTACCACTGCTTTGGTTTTAGCAATGCACTTTGTAAATAATGTTGTTAAGTAATATGAATAATACTTCTAATTACAGTATATTAGTTATACTATAATATATTAATCGGGGCATTTACCGATACGATGTTAAAGAAGGGTGAAATAAACCTTTAAACACGTGACATACATTAGAAAAACATTTGTAATTGCAAAAGTAAAGGCACCCCATTTGTTCTCCACAGTTCCTTGTACTGTTGATTTGCAATAAACAATGCAGAATATCCTGCACACATCTGACGTTGGCTCTGTATCATTCTGTATCATGGTTTCTGATCCAATCCAGAGACATTTTATCTCATATACATAGAATGTTCCTACATGACATGAATCTTTCACTGGACACACTACACAGCTTTGAAGTCAAGGCACCATGGTACTGTACAGTAGGTACTTTACTTGCAAATTGGCCTCATAGATATGCATAGATTTTACATAATTATATTATGTTGATAATATAAGTCTGTAAATGTACTTACTTCTGTTTAATGGGCTTAATGTAATCATACCTTTTGTTTATAATTATTTATTGTTGTTTGGTTTCACTTGAGCTTTATCTTGATACGTAAACCATTTATGTTCAGTCTGTATTGTTAAGACTTCAGAGTCAGATAAGATCATGTCAGATATCGTCCGATCCTCAGAGTTCTGACATCGGTGCCAAGTTATATCATGAAAACGCTGCGGCTCTGATTATACCACTTGCATATTTTATACAAGAACATACTGTTTATTCATGGCCTGGTCAGTTCTCTTTCGCTTCTCAAAGTTCCGATGTTCAGCAGGAGTTCGGGCTTCACATCTCAGCTCCAGACAGAAAATGACTAAACGCCTGGAATGAAAAGACAAAAGCAAAGTGGTGTGGTGATGAGCTTTGCTGCGCGAGAGAGGTCGTGTGACAGAAGAGCTCTGTCGTTAAAGTGCTCAGCGTGCACTTCTATCTCTCTCCCCCCCTCCTTCCTCTCTGTCACTTAAAGAATGCTTTCCTGCTCTGGATTAATTAAAGTCCAAACATTAAATATTGATTGATGCATTATCAGCGCGTCCCAGTCGCTTCCATGCAGATTGATTCCCGACGTGATTTATTGTCATATTTGCAGAGTCATTTCACTTGATAACAAAGAGAAATTGCAGCCTGAGCCCCCCCTTAGTCTTTCTTTAAAAACCTTCACCTCGCTCTCTCTCTCTCTCTCTCTCTCTCTCTCTCTCTCTTCCCATTTGTTTGCTGTAAGATATGTCTGCACGTCGGCACACACCCTCTGTGAATCATTATTCAAATTAGAATGATAAAGCATCCCATGACTAATGATCAACATTTTCTTATTTCCCCTCATCCCTTCTTTTTTTTTCTTTTTTTTTATTCTAGCTTTTAGTGCAACAGTGCAAAAACTGACTATAATACTTTTGTATTATTTCACAGTGCTAAAATATATATGTTTTTACTATTATTTTACTACTATTGTTATTTACATGTTCCGTGGATGCTAAATATGAAATGATCGTGCAAAGCTTCTAAAGGCGGAGACTTCAGACTCATATTTATCATTTATATAATGAGATCTTTAGATTAATTAAGTCAATCGGCTTCACTGCCTTAATCGCAAATACACACACAAGCAGGCTGCACATCTATTATTATAGAAATCCATCTCATTTCTTAATACAGCCTGATTCTACATTATCTGCAGTGTGACGAGCACAGCAACTCTATTTCTCACGAGTATCGCATTATTACTCTGCAAACTCACAATCAGCCACTTAATACACCCGCCTCAGAAGGCCTATTTCACCATCTTTAAGCCATCGCCAAATGAATAGGAGAGGGAGCCGAGGCGAGGCTTTATGGATCACATGTGCCGAGAGAAGACGTTTGCACAGTCGTCGCAATCCAATTACCATCTCTTCTAATAATCCCGGCTTATTTTTAAACTCTGTGTGGTACTTGGGGCTTTTTTCTTTTCTTTCTCCGTATTAAATTTGTGAACGTATTATAATCTTATTTATTTGCATCTTGCCATCTATAAGAAAACACTTAGAAGTGGATTGTGTGTTTTGCTTTTGAAGTGTGAGAAGTGTTAGTACAGTATATGGTATAAAAACCTAATGCATATAGAAACTTTGGACTATAGTGTGACATAGAGAAGTAGATAATGTTCCTCATCTCTGTACTTATTTAGACAGATACTACAACAACAATATGACTATTAAAATTAAAATTGTCTTTGTCGCGTACGCAACCATACACAGTATTGTATGCAATAAAATGTTTATATGACTGTCCATGACCTAAAAGGAAAAGATAGAATTGAATAGAAGATTTTCCTACAATAAAAGGAAAATTGCACTAAAAGAATACAATTTTACTATAGATGGAATTTCCGATAAAAATAAATAAATAAATACATACATACATATATACATTAAAAAAAAAAATAAATAAATAATAATAATAATCGGGATGGAATATATAAATTTACAGATTTACAAAATTACAAATAAAATAGAATTAAAATAGAAATATATGCTTTAGTTAAAGCGAAACTTTGGTTTAATTTTGATAAGTACAGTAAATAATTTGATAAAAACCTGGTATCTCTAAATATTCAAATATTTCCTAAGATCAATCAATTTACAGTACAGAAATTCTGAAAAATGATGTTCATTTATGCCTTCAATACATGATCAGGGCTCTTTCTGGGGATGGTTGCATGTCGTAGAGGCGATCAGCCTGTAGCATTGCAGAGGCTTTATTGAGGACCAGGTTGCTTTAATATCAGGCTTCGGCTCATCTGTATTGTTGGGTCGGGAGTTTCTCATCTTCCTTTTGACTATAGCCCATAGATTCTCTAGAAGTTTCAGGTCAGGTGAGTTGTGTCCATGGTATTAATTTGCTATTAGATATGAGTTCAGCTATGTTACATAATAAAAATTGGGATTTAGTAATCCACCCAATTATATTTTATATACATGAATTAAATATATGGAGGCCTTTTTTATATACTGTACACTATTTATACACTTTTCCTTTTATCCTGGAATTTTCAAAACTAATGGCACTCCACATAAACTTTCGTGGCACTGAACAAGGAATAAATAAATAAATAAATAAATAAATAGATAGATACATATCACAGAATTTCCAGTATAATTTTGCTTAAAACATAGATTAAAAAAGAGAAGTGAGAATGGTCTTGGTATAATGTTTTGTGTGTGTGTGTGTGTGTGTGTGTGTGTGTGTGTGTGTGTGTGTGTGTGTGTGTGTGTGTGTGTGTGTGTGTGTGTGTGTGTGAGAGAGAGAGAGAAAGAGAGAACGCTGTTCCTTTTGGCTGCTGCACCTCTGATTAAATAAAGCATGTCTAGTCTCATAATCTTATTACATTAGTCTTATTAAGTCACTTATTGTTAGGGGATTCCATCAACAAGTTTTCCCAGTGGTTCATGTTTCACTGACCACAGCTAGTTTGGAACGGATACAAACGGGTGACAAATTAGACGAAACCAACAGCAAAGTGTGTGAATATACTGTTGGAGAACATTACGAACACCATAAAACGTATATAAATTGGATAATTAATGTGTTGGGCCACTGCGAGCCTCCAAAGCAACTTTAAGTCGACTTTTCAACTGTACTTTAGACATTATATTTTGATGTCTAACATGTTGCTCCAGAATCATCTATAGGTCAAGACTTGGTAACTGTAAAAGCCACGGTTTATGATTTTTATCTTCATCAGAGAGCCGTTGTGCTGGGTGGGGGTGGGGTGGGGGGGGTGGAGTTATTGTAGAAGAATCCATACTTATTCAAATAGAAATATTCCATGTTACAGGATAAATATTTTTCTAATTTTTCGCAGGGAAAGGTTCCTCTAGCAGTGCATGAGAAGCCCAACCACACCAGGTAAACTAATAAATAACACAACCCCAAACAGACTGTTATTTCTTTCTTGTAAGATAAGAAATTGCATTTAAATCCAAAGTATACTGGGTATAAAAGCAATATTATAGCTGTTAGTTGTCACAAGCATAGACTTGTTCATTGACCTCCAAGACTTTCATTCTGTTTTAATAGCCTCGGAGGAGATAAATCATTCTCGTCATTATCAACACAATCCATCTTCTCCTGGCTCCAAAGGTTATAAGTAATAGACCTTACATTGTGTAATTGAATAATTAATATGTTAACCTTATTAAGAAATGAATGGAAGGACAAATTTGCTTTGCCTTTTCTAAACCTGCCACTAATGACCAATGAGAACTCTCAAGGTAATTATATTCATCATAATTAGTGCATAGTAATGAGCGATTAGCATGCCGTCGCGGATAAAAGGAGCGCTACGCTCCTAATTGCCGAACATGAGCTGCGACTCATAACCTCCATTGACTTTAATTGTCCGTAATTGGCTCCATTTATGCAAGTGATTAGTTTCATTAGTCAGCGCTGAACATTCCATTTTTTTTCTGAGCGTGAAGAGGAATGTTTTCAACATTAGTACGGTAATAACCCTCCAAATTAAATGTTCTATCTCGTTCATGGAAATTTGATTTTATAAAAACATATGTAAATACTCTATAATGACGATTTGGGTATATATGTAATAAGTTTTTATTAACTTCTCTTAAGACCAAATTTTATTATTTAAATGATTGGAGTGGGTTGAATTGCTTTCCTCTTTATTTGGCTTTTTATTAACTCTTTAATGTTTTAGATAGATGTTTTAGATCCTTAATCTACATTTTAATAGCCACTAATTACAAAGTGGTGAAGATTCTAATATTGGATATGAAAAATGTACTGTGTATCTTGTTTATTTAAAAATTCAGCAGCCATATTGTCTCTTAACACTTTCTGAATATCCTGTAAACCTATTGTACACTTTCATGCAATTATCTATTCAGCCAATCCTGTGGCAGCTGCCCCATGCGTAGTAACCAGCAACAGTGAGAATAGAGTAAAATCTGAGTGATCTCAGTGAATTTGACTCTGCGGGAGCAGAAGATCTGTGAACAAAAATGCATTGATGATGAGAAGCTCAACAGAGACCAGAGGCCAGATGGTTTTGAGCTAACAGTAACTCAAATAACTGCTCTGTACTATGATGATTGTGATGAGCAATGACGATGATCTCGGAATTGCGCAACATGTCAAATACTGAAAGCAAGAACACAGGCCTTAACAAACCCGGACAGTTGAAGACTAGTGAAATGGGCTGATGAGTATTGATTTTATGAGGTGCACAGATGGTAGTGTCAGATATTAGCACAAACGTGCAACGGTCCAGGCTGGTGGAGGTGGTATAATGGTATGAGGAAGGTTGTTTTTTTGGCACAATTTGCCTCCAGCCATTAATACCAGACATTAATCATCCCTTGGCGACACGGTAGCGTAGTGGTTAGCACTGTCACCTTGTACCTCCAGCGTCCGGGTTCGATTACTGGCTCATGGTCTGTGTGTGGGGAGTTTGCATGTTTCTTCCCATGCTTGGTAGGTTTCCTCCAGGTACTCTGGTTTCCTCCCACAGTCTGAAGACATGCAGTTTAGGTTAATTGACATTTTCAAATTGCCCGTAGTGTGTCAATGAATGTGGGAATGTTGACTGGCAGTCCTACCACGGGGTGAAATTCGGAATAACTACATTGGTCATCATTGGGCCTCCACGATCCCTTCGTGGACTACAGAGGTTCCTAGATGGATGGATGGAATCCTCTCTTGGATTCCATACTTGAATATTGTTGCTGACAATGAGCAGGACATCTTCCAATTGCTCCATCCAGCATGATAATGTGCACCATGCCACAAACATGGAAATTGTCTGAAACTGGTTTTATGAACAGAACAATAAGTTCAGTGTTTTTCATATAACTGCCTACCCAGGAACAACAGCAGAATCCAGTAGACAGTATGTGAGATGTGTTAGAAGAGGAGATTCACAACATGGAAGCACCCCTGAAATTCTTCAAAAACTGTATGTTGCAATCATGTCAACGCGGAGCAGAATCTCGTAGGAACGTTTTCTGTATTGTGGAACCCATGCCATGAAGAATTGAGCATCTTTTGGTCACAAAAAGAGAAATAGTAGAACCATTAAAACTTGTGAAGTGTATAGAATCGATAAGAAAATCATGATAACATCTAATATACAGTACATAAACATAAAAGTGTAGTAACTTAAAAAAAAATCTTGAAACAATAACAATTAAATCCTTATGTGTTTGATATAAGCTATAACCATTTTAAATGCATTATTATTATTATTATTATTATTATTATTATATATAATATATATATATATATATAATTCCATATATATGTTATTTCTAAGCCATAAGCGCTGCACCATATTCCATATAAATTATCGAAACACCTAAACACTCAGGATTAAAGCAAGCGTGTTTTCCCTTGCCCTACCTGACGTATCAGGTTCATCCTTCTCTAATCAATGCATTGATTGCTGATGAAACAGCGCAGTGATCAATAAGCACTTAATGAGTTCGCTGCCCAATCAGGAGCTCTTTAAATCAGGAGGATCTCTTCAATGGACTATCTGCTTGCTTTCATGCTTGTCATTTTGCATTTGTTCACACATTGCTCTGCATTTCCTCCAATTATGTATCAGCTAATCTGTAGTGGTGGTAGTGATAATTCAGAATTTTGACGAGATTTTCAAGATATGTGTAGGAGTACTTGTATATGGGATTTTTTTCTTTTCTTTTTTTTTTTTTTTTGCAATTTTAGATAAAAATCTGAATAATAAATAAGAAAATAGCGATCCTACCTGGAGAATGTAGAGATTTGTGGGAGATATCTGTTCAATGTTGGAATATCAGTCTTTAGTAAGTACTTTGGTGGATGGTGGATCTATTAAAGGAACACAGAATATGAGTCAGGAGGACATCCTGACCAGATACTGGAGAACCTGAAGGAAACTTATTTGAAAAACAGACCAAAAGCCAAGCTTAGGTTCAAACATCGTCATAGCACCAACTTGTTATGCTGTTTCCCTATTTTGTACCTGCATGTGCAAATATGTGGGTATACATTACATCATGACTCGTCAAGGGTGCCAACATTGTAATGCCACGTATGTGTCTTTTATACTGAATAAAAGTCACTGAATAGAGCAAATTGCACCAAATTACTGTGAACGTACTCGAATTGAAGGCATATTTTCTTGACAGTGAAGTTCTAAAAGGTTATTATTCTTCACCTTGTAATTTCAGTCAGTTTCCTTCCTATCTGTCTTGAAGCTTTTCTCTCGATTTGTTGAGAACTGTTTCAGCTCCTCCATTTGGCACTAGTGTTATTTGCAGCCATGGACTAGTCTTACTCTGTGTGTGTGTGTGTGTGTGTGTGTGCGTGTGCGTGTGTGTGTGTGTGTGAGCGTCACAGCTGAAGGTAGGGGAGCAGCCCCATTGATTAGGATGATAATGAGGAGGTTAATGGAAGGAGAGGAGAGGGAAAAAATCGCACCTGGGATAATTACAGTACAGTCTCACTGGGGGGCTGCAGCCAAAACTCCATATGGGCTTCGTCACTTGCTGCGAGCATAACAGCCTTTAAGTACAGGTTACTGCATGTGTGTGTATGTGTGTGTGCGCGCTTTTTTGACTGTGTAGGTGTTTTAGGATAGATAATGGTAATTTACACATGGACATTCAAAGGACTGTTTAGTTAAGAATAAAATTACAGCATGTGTGTCAGTTCCGCTGTGCTTTTGCGCATATGTGTGTGTGTGTGTGTGTGTGTGTGTGTGTGTGTGTGTGTGTGTGTGTGTGAATATTTGTACATGACTATGCCAGCAAAGAAAGTGTTTATTTGAAGGTTTACTAATCCTAAATATCCTCCTAAACTTCTTGCAGTTCTTGGAAATGACACTGTTTGGTTATAAATTCAGAAACAAGAACCAGTTGGGTCCAAAAGATCCAATATACCGCATTCAGTCCATTGAGAGACAACATATGAAATGAAACCACATGAAATAGTTGAATCATTTTCGGTTATTAAACTTCTTTGGTGCATTTCAGCTTTGTTGTTCATTGTGGTTACTGTTGACGGCGGGCGGCCATGTTGATATGATGTCACATGCTCATTGAGGACACTTTCCCCACATTCCCAGGAGGAGTTTATGATGAGTTTATGGGGCATTTTAGTTTAACTTCTTCTTCTTCTTCTTCTTCTTCTTCTTCTTCTTCTTCTTCTTTTTCTAATCGCGTTACGAATAGCGCTGCATAACAATAGCACCTCATAGGCTGTTGATAACAAGCCTTTAAAAGATGATTTTCCTCTCAAAAATGATCATCAAGTATAGATGTATTTCTTTTAAACCACTGAACATAACTGATGTAGACTTCAAAAAGCACTTTCTTCTATAACAAACAATTGTTTTTCAATTGTAATGCAAAGATGCATTTCTACACATCCTCACTAGATAATGATATATTTATGTGGGAAAAAATGGATCCCATGTGCTGCTTATTGGAAAAAAAAGAGATATAAATAGGAGAAATTATAGCAGCCAGTCATGTTAATGATGAAGCAAGCACTGTGGCTAACATTACTGAAATAAATAACAATCGATATGAATGATTCCGTATTCTATCATTATCTTCTACTATAGCAGAATTTCCTACCAGTAGCAGAAATTTATAGTTAAATCAGTCCATGCTACTTTCTCCATATCTCTTTAATCTTTTATCTACTTATGGTTTTGAATTGTCAAAGCACTACAACAAATATAGTACAGTTTTATCAGCCGTATACCAGTTTGTGACATGTTGTTTTTAACATTTTCAGAATATAATCCCTATCACTGCAATGCTGGTAGCGCTATCTGACACACTGATTTAACGATTTCCATCAATCTACTAGTCGACTATGATACTAGATGTATTAGTACTATGCACTAACCATACATATAAAATTAAATGTGCAATAAAACACAAAAACAATGAATAAAAAAAAATACTTTCGATACTAAATATGAATCCACATGTCGCGAGTAGTAGCATGGATTTATGGTAAGGGTATTACAGTAGTGAAACGAGATGTATTTTTGGTATGAGCATGACTGATGGGTAGAATGAATTTATATAACACTGACAATAACAGCAGCACCAGCATTAATACTGTGTTTGCAGAGAAAGTGTGTTAGCTAAGGTAAGCTATCGAGTTTGTATAGACTACTAGCTACTGAATTATTTGGAGTGGAATAAAGCATAAATAATAAAGAATTATGTGGGCAAAGTTATAAAACATTTTAATCTCAGCCTATTTTGATATAAAAAAAATATTTTCCATATATCTTTGGGGCAAAAAAAGAAGAAGGGTTCTTGCCTCCACTATTGACTACCACTGATGTGATACATGTAATTTTGTACCGTTAATCATTTTAAATCTAACATTTTGTAATAAAATATTTTAAAATTATACATTTTTGCTAGCTAAGTTGTCACTAATTTGACAAGTTTGTTATAATTTCATTATTACATTTTTGAAAATTGTATTTGTAGAAGGCAAAATTTATTTAGATTTAGGGAGGTCCTCACAAACACAGGTCCTCACAATTTTTTTTTTTGTGTGTGAGTGTTTTCTACTGTCTTCCTATACTTCTCTACTTGGACACTTACTGTCTCTAATAGTCTGGCACCCTGGTACCCTAAAGATGGTACTCCTGATGGAATCCATATCCAGAATCTATATACAACTGTAAAATCCTATAACAAAGCGTTTCACGTTGACAAAAGGTTTCAATTAGAATCATGTTAGAAACTCGAACATTAGACATTTTTATGCGAGTGTGCAGTGGAAAAAGAGCGTCACTTTTTCTTCATCGTCTTGGTCTATGAAGCTCATCGTAGCTCTTCTGTTTCGCATCCAGCACCGGTGGCGATTTGAATGACGCTGAATTAGATGGCACCTCCAGTGGGATGTGCGTGCATGTGTGTATATGTGTGTGTGTGTGTGTGTGTGTGTGTGTGTGTGTGTGTGTGTGTGTGTGTGTGTGTGTGTGTATGTGTGTGATTACTCTCTCCGCACCACACTTGGCTGGAACTTGGCGTGAGACGCAGCAAGTTGCCAGATCTCCTACTGTGAATATCAACAAGACAGAGAGGAGGGGGATAATAGGCCGGCAATCTTCATCTGCTCCCTGTAGCTTCTCGCCCTGGAACAGGGGGAGGGAGGTGAAAAACAAGGAGGGGCTCGGTGATGGTAAAGGAAGTCATAAAAACAGCTAACTCTTCTGAAAAGAAACCTGTGTGTATATATATGTGTGTGTGTGTGTGTGTGCCTGTGTGTGGTCATTCCTGCCTGAATAACGCTGTATGCATGCATGTTTGTGTGAACGCACAATGTCTGACTCACCGTTTGTCTACGTCTGAATATTGGCTCTTTGAAATGAATTTTCCTCTATGAGCCGCTCACACACACACACACACATGCGCACACACCTGACTTTGCACGCGAGGAAGACAGGCCGCTCGTGACAACAATCTTGTACATAGCAAATCACCAAAGTGCTGCTTTATTCAGTTCAGTTGGATTTTCGAACGCATATGGGTTTAATTCAGGAAAGTGTGAAAATAACTGACTCGGGATCAGCGTCCCCGCTTCTTACTTCGTGCTGCTGTTATTCCTTTCTCTCCATGTGTGTGTCTGTGCGTGTGTGTTTTACAAAGCGGTGTCGGCGAACGAGACGGCGTGTGCTGCTTTTTTTTTTTTTTCAAATGTGGCTCCACATATCTTTCCTTCCTATTTTCAACATCCAGACGGTGGTGGGTTCAAACCGCCTAAAATACCACATCCACCTAAAGTGTGTTGCTGCTTGTTTAAAAGAACAAATAAAAAATGAAACGTTTTCAAGAACGAGTGTTCAGTTTGACGAGTGAGTGTGCAGATTTTAAAATGTTCACTTTGTCTCCTATTCGACTGTGTGTCAATAAACAGTGGCTTCCTGTGAAAATTCGGTTGGTCACGCAAACGATAATAACGTCATATCGTTATTGCACACACACACACTGAAAACTAAAAAAGATTTCAAAACTCAAAATGTTCCCGGAAGTAAAGGATTACAATAATGCAAGCTTGGATGTAACTTGTCAGATAAATTAGGCAGATTGTGATGAACATCGTCCTCTGGTTTACTTCTCTTTCTCTCTCACTTTCTCAACTTTTCTCTTTTATAACCCCTAGAGAGACCAGTATTTCCCACAAGACTGTGTTCTGTCTCATCCCTCTATCACTGAACTATAAAACACAATAACACCATGTCTGATTTATATATATATATATATATATATATATATATATATATATATATAGGGAGTCCCCTGTCCTCACATTTACACGGTCCTTACAAAACAAAACAAAAAAGCACAATGTTATTCAAGAAACACTGAAATAGCGTTTAGATTACTGAGAGTCAGGTTAAGGTTAGATTCAGGTGTAAAATCAGTTTAATTAGTGAAAGCCATAAGTGCGACAGTGGCAGGTCCTCATAACGACAACAAACCGGTTTTTGTGTTTTTGTATAATTGAATGTGTTTTTACGAAACTGGTAGTTGGGAACAGCTTATGCGCACATCATGTTGATAATTTACTGTTTTTCTTCGGATTTGATGAACAAAATTTGCCATTTTGTTCTAACATTTTGTAATATAATATTTTAAAATGATAAATGTTTGCTAGGTATGTTGTCACTAATTTGACAAGTTTGTTATAAATTCATTTTTAAATTCATGATGTCATTAAAATTAAAAAGTTTTTTAAAAAATGTGAATCTCTAATAACTAACCCTAAACCTAACAGTTACGAGGGACGTTCGGGTCAAGCCAGGACTTTTGATTGCACAGTCATGAGACTTCCATAAAAACTCTCTTTATTTCTCTATACAATCCCCTGCTACACTAATGCACTTCTCCCAGTATTTCACTCATGCTTGGACACCATCAGGGCTAGGATCAGACTGTTTGCTTCATGTCTGAAACGCTGGCCTCCAAGGAGCACCTTTAATGGCCCACACATGTGGAAATGGCTTAGATTGAGGTCTGGACCGTACAGGGGATTTGGCAATAACTCCCAGCCGAGTTCCTGTAACGTGCAAGTGGTGCTGGTGAACGATGGTCTGCAAGTTGGCAACAAGTTATCTGTCGATTCATGAGATGTCATTATTATTGGGAATGTTATTCACGGATGTACGGCCTTCTTTAAAACGTTCCACACCATTCAAATGTTTTTTTTTTTTTTTGCGGCTAAGTGTCTCACCACCGCACTGTGCTGTAAATGCCAATCAGTTTTACACCTTCATTCATGAGTTGTGCAGAAAAGTATTCATTTCCAAGCAAAATGACACCGATGTCTTTGATGAAACCTTGTAGCAATTGAAATGTTGTCTGTGATGTTTCAGCAATTTCCTTTTTTTTTTTTTTTTTTTTAAGGGTAAATGCATTTTTTTATGTTGGGTTTTGTTCTTTTTGTAAGTTTTATTACTGAGACTTCAGAGATTCAGTGGCATCCAAATCGTATAATTGATGACCCATGTAACTACTTTTACAAGACGCTCGAATGAATTGTGCAAATTTTTATGAAACTGTGAGACAATGTTGTTGTAGACATAGACGTTAGCACCTAAGTCTGTGTGTGTGTGTGTGTGTGTGTGTGTGTGTTACCCTCCTCCCCTGACAAATATCTTCTGCCCTCAGTCCTCAGAAATAAAACACCAGATGTGTTTGAACTCCAGTGAGATATTTATGGTGGTTGAGCAGCATCTTAACGTGTGTGTGTGTGTGTGTGTGTGTGTGTGCCTTTCTTCTTTTTTGTTCTCTTTCTGTGGTTCTCTTTTTGTTAAGCCTCCTGGCTAATTTTTTTTCCTCTCTTTCTATATATTACCGTGGTTCCAGTAATCACATCGCATGTTTGCACAAGAGGATCTGCGTAGTCCGAGTTGACGTCTGAGATCTCGCGCTGTGGGTGCGCAGCGTTTAACGTATAATTTTATGTCTTGCTTTCTTACAAATATATAAACAGTATCATTGTTTTTTGATGTCCAGGATTTCTTCAAGATGTTTCCTTTTTCTTTCCTTCTTTTTTTTTTTTTTTTTTTTTGCTAATTTAAAACTTTTGACTTGAGTTCACTCGTTGCTTAAATTAAGTCTACCGGAATAATTCCTCCCTCTCGTCTCGGCGGCGAACAAACGGAGGAGCTGCTACTCCAAATATCATCCGTCAATGTCATAAAGAGTGATGTGGATTTGTTTCAGACGTGCCAGATGCAACTTTAGTGCCTCGGCGCAACGTTTTTATCCCTGGCCTTAAGCTAACTATGAGGGCACTTCATCAAAATCTAATCACACGAACACCATATGTACACAATCCAGAGAGGACTACAAAGACAACGGATACATATTTATCGTAAATGATCAGCACCGTCAGTGCTTTTTGATCATGTGAATCTCTGGATAAACTTTTCTACTTAAAGGGGTTAAATAGACAGTCAGTTATGAAACTTTATATATGGGAAGATTAGGACTGTTATTAACTATATATATATATATTCTTAACCAAAGTACTAGTGTTGTATTGATTTTGTATGCACAGATCATTTAATTTCGTCAGTCAGCTCTCAGGTTAGCGATGACACCTGAGAAGATGCTAAGCTACGTTATACTGGACTTGGAGCTCAGAGTGAAAAATCAATAATGGAACTGCGTACACTGGTGTTTAGACCCTTGCATATAACTGTAGAGTTACTTTATAAAGCGAATTTGCCACATTCTCACATTTAATCCTGAAAACAGAAAACTGTAAGGAGATCATCAGGAAGTTTGACAGAAGCTAGGTACAGCTCATCTTGAAATGCAAGAAATCGTCGAGCATGACTAAAACTTTTAAATGTAGTCACCAAGGAAAAAGTTGTAGTAATTTGACACTGTTTCATAGATTAAGCGTGAAGATTTTTAGAACTTTGTATGTTTACACTTCCTAAAAAAGGCAGCGCTAACTAACAAGTGCTGGTTTTGAAATGGCTAGTAGTACACTACATAGGGTGCCAGAACGTTGTATGTTTACCAACAAAGTGGTGTCATTAGATAGGAAGGATTAAGCCATTTGAATTCCAGCCCTAGACTATTCGCTAAGAGCTTTGCTATGCTGAGATCGATGACATGAATTTCTTCGGGTTTAAATGATAATCAGAACCGATTTGAAACATATAGGATACAGGTTGGATGAAACCAACGTAAATTGACACGTTATGTCACGAGACATAGATGATTTCAATTTTGGAACAGTTCAGCAAGGATCGTTCCTTCAAATTCCTCAAAAGCCTTATTTTTCAGCACAAATGACATCTCAGAAGCTGAGCTGAGCTTAAAGACAAAAACACTCTCTATATGGAAAAATTTGTGAGATACCTTGGGACGTAAGTGCAGTAGATGAGCATGAAGTAGACTTTACCTTCAAACCATGGGTGTGTTTCTTTATAGGAGAGCGCACTATATTAACACAAACATTCGCATTTTTCTCAAAATAGCAAAGAAAAAGCCACCTCATGTTGCTAATTTATTGTGTTGTGGCTTGTCCTCAAGAGACTAAACATTCACAAAAAGAGCAGATAATGGTTGACTTCCTAGCGTGTTTGTGCTGTATTGTTGAAAATCCTGCTGTATTTTGGTAGTATATCCATCAAATAAGCCACACCGCTAATTTATGATGATGATGTCAGGACAAATGGCTTAAAGGTTTAACATCAACCCCCGGCTTGTTTTTAGGACATGCAGTACATGGCAAAGCTTCAGTTTAGACTCACACAATCATGAGAGTGCTATGTGATACAATTATAATCAGATCACTTTTTTTGTTTGTTTTTTCTTCTTTATAAGAAGAAGTCC
>CM059228.1:19827924-19842924 GCA_030347435.1 Clarias fuscus
TACTTCCTAATCCTTAATTTCTCACATCCTTTTCTTTATTTTCCTCTCTCTCTCTCTCTCTCTTTCTCTCTTTCCTTCCTAATGCGAGTGCGTCTTAACGCACTTTCTTTTTAATCTCTGGATCCGCGGTAGGAATAGATGTTTGGAAATGATTTTTTGTTTTTTTTTAAGACGAGGAAGCATTCCGAACTCTCACAAAACAGGCTTTATTCGAGTGTCTGCGCATATGTGTACGTACAAAATATGTTATAGCCTAGGCATGATTTGTAGAAAAGTTTTAATCAGGCTTCGTCGTAAGCGAAAAGTTTTCCGTTTTTGCCTCTTAACTATAATATTTTATCCAGTCATAGAATGCTGTTATCACCTTATAAAACTTGTTGTTTGATCATTTGTAACAATTTTGTTTTTTTGTTTTTTTTTATCGGGGTATCAAAAGGGTCGTGCGTTTACAATATATACGTGCATACGCAAAACAAAAACCGCATTATCCATTTTCATCATGCTTTGTATTTTACCGTCAAAAGTTGCGATGTTTTTTTTTTTTTATTCGAATGAAGATATGATTGATAACAGTTTTTATTTAGTATATTTGTATGCGCTGTATTTATTGTATTTATGCACTGATGAGAGATCAATTTGTGCGTTTTGTTCAGATCCACAAACGTATAGAGTCTTTACCCCCCAACAACCTTTACGCGCTTCTAAAGCACTACATTCAACCAGCACTACGGAAACTCACACACGCGTTTCCTTTTCTTTTCCTTTTTCTCATTCTTGTCTTTTTTAATGACTTGACTTTAGGCCTAATTTTGTCACAAACTTACTTGTGAGTCACTTGCTTTTTATTAGTTTCATTCCTCATGGTGTGTGTGCACACAGTCCAAAATGCAAAGGAAACGATTTTGCTTTTGTATTGCTTTCTTTTTTTCTTTTTTTTTTTTTTTTAGATGGTAAATGTAGAAAATGTCTCAAAGAACCAAAAAATTCCACCAGACTTTAGTTTTGGTCACAAAAATGCTTGACGCTATTTTTGACACCAGATCGAAAAGGTTGTGGTTATGATTATTCTGACTTAATAGTTAAATAGGTTTATTTTAAACGTTAACATATCAGTAAAGGCTTGAGATTTATATGTATTTTCTGTTTTACGCAGCGTTGATTTCCTCTTAATATGTTGCGTCTGGAAAAGAGAAAAAGAAAATCACGCAAAATATGTCAAGCTCAAAATAAAGCCTTATTTTGTTACATTTTCTTGGCAACACTTTAAAAATCACGATTTTGCGTAGTAACATGTGCATAAAGATGCATCCAGACAGGGTTAGGGCTTTTCTGGTGTATTTACTGCAGAATCATCAACATGATATTTTAATGAAATTCACACAAACATTAGCTGCCCCCGTTTTAAGATATATGTAAGATTAATAATAATAATAAGAAGAATTATTATTATTGTTATTGTTGTTGTTGTTGTTGTGAACTGACAGATTGTGTCTCCTCCCCCCACCTTGTTTTTTTTTTTTTTTTTTTTTTTTGTAAAGATGATAATAATTAAACTTTCTTGTCTTTAGGATAATCTAACGTTATTTTAAACTGCGCACTTCAAAGCGAGCACCAGGCTCATTTGAGGTCTAAAGCAGCGTTTAGCGCGCATTAATGTTATTATTTCTTCCATACAGTGCCCTATTTCTGGCTTAAAAGTGTTATCTGGCGGGATAGGTCCATCTCTGGGCACTTTTCGGCGTTTGAGATCAGGTTTCGTTTTGCTGATTTTGAAAGGAGGCTTTGATGCGATAAGGGTTTAGTTTCTAGTATCGAAGCTCGAGTAATTTTCTACGCAATTGGGCTTCTTTTATTCGATTTTCCCTATTGCTTCCAAATGGTGCGGATGGTGAAATGCCAAAAAGAAAAAGTAGTTCTCCTACAGGCTGAGAGGAACTTCTATCCTTCTAATGCTTCTCATCACCTTGAATCTTCCGATTTTTCTTACTTAAAAATCAGACAATTACGCACAAACTGGTGATGCAATACTTTCTTTACGAGTTTGCACCACTTAAGTTCTTTATTTCTAATTCCCAATATGCAGTTTAGATTATTTGCGCAAAAGATGCAGGGGTAAAGCTCACAGGTTACAGCGAGACATTGCGTATATATTCTACACGTTTATGACACCAGTTGATTCGTCTTTTTCCTCTTGTTCAGCGCAACATTTACTCCTGGTCTTTCAAAACTAAGTTATAAAAAAAAAAATAAAAAAAAAGACAGATCGGGCGCGCGCGCACACACACAGACAAAGACATACACACAAACACACACAAGCACACAGAAACTTACAAACTATTATTATTATTATTATTATTATTATTATTATTATTATTATTTAGACATGTACCTTTTAAGTATTTAAAAGCTCTAAGATTATTATTATTATTATTATTATTATTATTATTATTATTATTATTATTATGGGCTTTACAGAACCAGTCGTTTTGTTTCCCCCAGTGCAAGAAGTAGCACACTAATCTGACAAATAGCTAACTAAAGTAAGAACACATCTTGAGACCAAGAGATATTTTGGGATTTGCGTGCGAAGACGAGTCGAGGCTGCAGTTTGCCCTTAATTTCGAAAAAATAACGTCAAGAGCAGAACTGTTCTTCTTAAATTAAATAAAGAAATGAATGGCACGGTTTGTTCTTCCGTGTCAGATGACCAAGCAGAGCATTTTGCAAGTCAAAATGCATAACCTGTTGGCTTCCATGCACATCATGCACCTAATTTTGCCTTCCTTAGGCCCACTTAGAAACTTCTTTCCATTCCCATTATGCCAAACATGCTTTGATAAAGTTTGGGTGGAAAATCGAGGTCTGGGTGTTGTCAAACAGGCACGGAGGCTGGACTGGGAACGGTATGGCGGAAGACGAGTTCTCTGCCCCTGTTGGCTCGTCACCGAGGGTGGGATGTGAAGCTGTTTTAACCTTTGCCAGCCTCCCTCTGTGATGAGGTGAGGAGAGATCAGGTCACAGCGTGTCCTCGTGTACTGCATCACTGACCCCCAGAGAGCATGCTTAAAGAGAGCCTAGCAGGAACTGCTGCTTTACCGGGAGGGGGGGGGGGGGTATGATTGTCGCTGCTTTCCCTTTTCACCCCAGCAAACATACTTCCCACCCAAAGAGAGATTCAGATACGGCAAGAGCTCACCGCAGCTTATGCCACCACACACAGGAACAAATAGCACTGAATATACAGGGATTTGGTTGCTTGTCCTTTTTTCGCCCCGATTTCTATAGTAGAAGTTTTTGGAAGTGGCCTTGAGGGCCCAGCTTTGCTTTGTTAAGTCCCCTCTCACACCCCTCCTGTTTTAAAGCATGCCCCTAATGCACAGGCCAAGCAAAGCTGACCGGAGGAGAAGAGCTTTACCCCATCTAGTGTTCATAGAGACATTTCCTAAAGGCTGAAAAAGAGAGAGGGGGCATGGGAGGGATGGGAGAAGAGTGGGAAGGACAGAGGCAGAGAGAAATGAAGAGGTGAACAGTAAGTCGCTCTTCGAAAGTAGTCTGACGCTGGAAGAAGAGCAAAACAATGTAGGCAATGTTGCATTTCTTACTACTTTTTCAGTTTTTTTTTTAATTATTATTTTATATTTTAAAACTACTTTCTTGTACTTCTCGGTTGTTTCCTGATTATCTTGGTTTGTACTGAACATATGTTTCATGGATCTCTGTAGCATGTTGAGAACAGAAATCCACAGCTCTGTGAAGTTGGGATCTCATTAGAACTAGTGCTTCATTTCGGCTTGACGCACTAATCCTCCACTCGACTCCCAGCTCGAACCTGCCGCAAGCTTTTTTTCTGAATATCTCGCCTCTTCTGCAAGCATGCATGGTGAAGTTTGTGTGCTGCTTCATTTTTTTTTTTAAGATAAAATTTAGATAGTAATCAGGACATTCAATAATTGACTTACAATTTAGGTCATTAATTTACTGAGTTTATTCTGCTTGTGAAATTATTTTAATTCTATCGAGAAATGATGCCAACTTATTGTGTATAAATCTAATGATTATACCAAATATGCATTTTTTTTTTTAAACAAAGATTTAAGTGACAGTGTGACGATTTCTTAGTGCTTTAAAATGCTAAAAACGTTTGGTGTTTCCTAACGTCAGACATTTTCTATATTATTTGTGGCATATATAAATCTGTTTATTCAAAAATATATTTCATGCACTAGTTCATCGATAATCAATTGTTTTTAAAAATAAAATCATAAGGCAGCGTTTTCGGTATAACACAATTATTATGTATCACCATGTTAGAAATATTCATCAGTTTTATATAAATTTTATTTTATTTACTAAATCACCATTACAACCTGTTGCATGGATTCTGCATTTAGAGTAAAGCTGAAATATGGAAACCAGCATATATACATTTTTTAACATTATTAATATGATTTTCTTTGTACACCGCCAACAATTACAATTACTAAACAGTGTGTAGGTGCTTTTGAGAATTGCATTTAAAGTAATGCACACAGATTAACTCAAAAGCTTTACCATAAACCATGTGCTATTCCTGTTTAATCCCCACCCCTCCCCCCTCAACTAAATGCAACCCCCTTTTTTTTTCTCCTCATTAGCCACACCTAAACCTTTCCTGTTATAATATTAAAAACTTTTCATCATAAAGTTGACTTTTCCCGTCTGGTGGGCACGGAGGTGGTGTGAGGCATGGCTTTGGTGTCATGGCAACTTTAGTGTTATCTGATGTTCCAGCACAGAGAAACACTGAGGGAGGATAATCCATGAATTAAAGAGGATCTGTTCTAGAAACTGCCGTGATGAGCGGGCCAGACCCTCGCCCCCTCGGTCCTGCTCCGACGCTCCCATGCTGGGGAACAATGGGGAGCCGTCCTGTCTCCCGGCAGGGCCGGGACACACTTCTGCAGGGGTTTCATTTGCAAATGAATCCCCACACTGATGAAAATGTAGAGGGCAAGGCCTCACAATGAAAGGGATTCATAGAAAATTGCAATTTGTAAATCAACTTGTATGTAAAACAGCAAGATTTTTTTTTTGAAGGATACAAAGAATGGGTTGGGTGAGAGAGAGGGGAAAACGATGGAAGTCTGAAGGGATGCCAGAATCTCATGGGGGTGAGGAAGGGTCAGAAAAGTATCAGAAAAGTATTTCTTATTCCTTTAAATATGATTTTCTTTTTTGTGGACAAAATATGTCTGTCTTTAATATTAGGGAAAAAAAAATATATTATTTGTAATATAAATTTTTATTTAGAATTTTGTCTCTCCTAGTGGTTCTTTTTTCTGTACTTTAATTTCTTACATATTTATTAACTCATGAGTTGATTACATTCAGGAAGATACAGAGAAACACAAAAGATTGTTTCACACATCAACAGCTACACAGTCATAACCTTTCACTGACTTAAAACATCACACACCTTGCACTTTAATGAAATAGTTAGTATTTTACTATATATATATATATATATATATATATATATATATATATATATATATACACTTTAAGTAATAATTGAAATTCAATTAGTATGCATTTTTTAAAGTCTCAATCTGGCCCATGTTTGGCTGCAACAAATGCCAGCAGCAGTGCGATACTGAATGCCGATGGACCCGCTTGTGCCTGTCAGGCCCTGATTGCAGGCTGCCTGGATACAAATTATTTTAGTGACAGGGATAACCTGTCCAAGAAGCATTGGGTTGGTTGAAAATGAGCAAAGTTGACAGCAAATTGAAAGTCTAATAAGTCCTTCAAATGGTTGATTTGCGCCTAGTGGACATGTAAGCTTTGAGGAGTATGAAATATTGGAAATCAATGTCTCTCTATGAAATTTCATTAGGCCCCAATGTCCTCAGTTCATAGTATTTTATGTTTTGATGGATTGTCTGAAGAAAATGATTACCTAAGCTGGTAGGATTGAGGGTACTCAGAAACGATTTGCACATCTTTTTAGAAATCATTTTTCAGCAATATTTTTAAGTGTTATTAATCTCACTTCTTCATTTATCATGTTCCGCATAGCTCTTCTTTTCCCCACTAAAATCAAATGCGCTTGGGGTTTATTGTTCCTTTGGTATTTTTTTTTTACGTATAAACAGGATAAATGTTAAACTGATTAACAGAAGATTAACCACAAAAGAATTGAAGAGATAAAGCTGCTTCTTCAGCTGCAAAACATTTCTAATCACTAATCCCCTTGTTCTCTCTCTCTTTTTTTCTCTCTCTCTCTCTCTCTCTCCCTCTCTGTGTCCTCCCTTTCTCTTTTCTTTTCAGGGGACACAGAGCCCAGGCTGGATGACCCCCCTTGCAAGGATTCGGGTGCCCATGTCTGTGGCAGATGCTGTGCAGAGTTCTTTGAACTGTCGGATCTTGAACAACACCAGAAGAATTGCACTAAGAATCAATTAGTTCTGATAGTGAATGCGAATCCTGTGTCTCCTTCCGGAACCTTCTCTCCAGGCTCTTCTCCACATAATCCTGACGAGCAGGTGAATGACACGACTAATAACACAGATCAAGTGGAGTGTGCTGACCTTTTAGACCATAACTCACTGGATAAAGAAGAAGCCATGGATATGGATGTGTCTGCAATCTCTGTTAGCCATGACGACGGAAGTGGACACATGGAAGAAAGCAGCCCGATCGATGGCACCAGCGAAGGAAGCCATGGTGGTAGGGGTAGTACTGGATCCAATATGAGCAGCTCTGCTATCACAGCCTCACTACCTCAGCTTGATAATCTGACAGAACTGGGAAACTTCTCTGTGATGAACAGCAATGTTATCATTGAAAATCTCCAGAGCACCAAAGTAGCAGTAGCCCAGTTCTCTCAAGAGACAAGATCAGCAGGAGGCCAGAGGATTGCAGTGCCTGCTCTTATGGAGCAACTTCTAGCCCTACAACAACAGCAGATTCACCAGTTGCAGCTAATAGAGCAGATTCGCCATCAAATCTTATTGCTGGCTTCCCAGTCCCCTGAGCTACAGGTGCCACCAAATTCCTCCCCTGGGACTCTGGCTCCATCCACCAACCCATTAACCACACTCAGCTCTCACCTGTCCCAGCAGCTAGCAGCCGCTGCAGGGCTAGCGCAGAGTCTAGCCAGCCAGTCTGCTAGCATCAGCAGCCTGAAGCAGATAGCTAGTGCAGCACAGCTACCTCAAAGCAACTCTGCAATGGGAGAGTCGTCTCAGAGTCAGGGAGCACTGGGGACAACTGTGGTCAATGCACAAACATCAGACAAGAGGGTTGGATATGCTGGAAGTCTCCATTCCCAGCTAGGAACCCCCTCGCTGGCAAAGTCATCTACACCATCCTTTGGGATTGGAAGTCTGCTGAATCCTGTGGCTAACTCACTTCTACCTCAGCCCCCACCAGGAAATCCAATGTTCTCCAGTGCTCTTCCTAGTGTTGGAACCACAGTGGAGGATCTCAGTTCACTTGCTGCATTAGCCCAACAAAGGAAAAGCAAACAACCCAGTGTATCTTCCTTTGAACCTAAGAGCAGCTCAGAGGAGGCATTCTTCAAACATAAGTGCAGGTTTTGTGCCAAGGTGTTTGGGAGTGACAGTGCCTTGCAGATCCATTTGCGTTCACATACAGGAGAGAGGCCATATAAATGCAACATCTGCGGCAACCGCTTTTCCACTCGTGGGAATTTGAAGGTCCACTTTCAGCGTCATAAAGAGAAGTATCCTCACATCCAAATGAACCCATACCCAGTACCAGAGCATTTGGATAATATTCCAACCAGCACTGGAATCCCATATGGCATGTCAATGCCACCAGAGAAGCCAGTCACTAGTTGGCTAGATAGTAAACCTGTTTTACCTACTCTGAGCTCATCAGTTGGCATGTTACTCCCACCCACTATACCAAGCCTACCCCCTTTCATCAAGAAAGAAGAAAATCATTCTGTGGCCATTACAAGCCCTTCGCATTCTGCTAAAAGTGACTCAGGTCCAGCAGAACCTTCCACAAAAAGCAGTGATGGTGTGTCAGAAGAAGGTGATGTTGCAACCTTGCCTACCTCAAATGGGAAAACTGAAGAAAGCAGCCAGCCTTCTAGCTTCACAACAAACACAAGCTCTGTTGGAGAGAGCAAGATAGAGTACACTACTTCTAACAGCCCTCCTATGGCTACCAACCCACTGACGCCGCTAATGTCAGAGCAGTTTAAGGCTAAGTTCCCATTTGGAGGACTCCTTGATCCTTTTCAAGGTTCGGAAACTTCAAAACTGCAGCAATTAGTAGAAAACATTGACAGGAAAGTGGCAGACCCCAATGAGTGTGTCATCTGCCACCGAGTTCTCAGCTGTCAGAGTGCACTGAAGATGCACTATCGTACCCATACTGGAGAACGGCCCTTTAAGTGCAAAATTTGTGGCCGTGCCTTTACCACTAAAGGCAACCTGAAGACCCACTACAGTGTCCATCGTGCCATGCCACCTCTGAGGGTGCAGCACTCTTGTCCCATCTGTCAGAAGAAGTTCACTAATGCTGTTGTCCTGCAGCAGCACATCCGCATGCACATGGGTGGCCAAATTCCCAACACCCCTCTCCATGACAACTATCCAGAATCTATGGGCTCTGACACTGGCTCATTTGAAGAAAGAAACTTTGATGACTTAGATAATTTCTCAGATGATAACATGGAAGGAATGGAAGATGGTCCAGATAGCAGTGTCCCAGACACACCTAAATCTGTTGATGCATCCCAGGACAGCCTGTGTTCGTCACCTATGCCACATGAGCAATCCAGTCTTGAACATATGGATAAGAACTCTCCCCAGGGGCTGATAGAAGACTCACAGTTAAGCAGAGTTAAAACAACAGAAAATGGGTCCATTGAAGGTGATCATTTTACTAATGATTCCTCCTCACCAGGAGGTGACGTGGAGAGCCAAAGTGCAGGAAGTCCAGCTGTCTCTGAATCTACCTCCTCCATGCAAGCTCCATCACCTTCTGGTGGTGTTCTCCAGCAGCGCAAATCACCTAGTCTGGAGGATCGTCAGCAGAGGGCACTATCACTGGAGCACATAAGTGCAGGCCTCATGCAAACCCATTCCTCAGGTCTAGGGGCTCTTGACCTAACTTCCATGAACCCCTCTAAAGACCCTCTGGGCATGCTTTTCCCCTTTCGTGAGCGAGGCACTTCTAAGAACACATCGTGTGACATTTGCGGGAAGACATTTGCCTGTCAGAGTGCCTTGGACATCCATTACCGAAGCCATACCAAAGAAAGACCTTTCATTTGCACAGCCTGCAACAGGGGATTTTCCACCAAGGGTAATCTAAAGCAACACATGCTGACCCACCAAATGAGAGATCTACCCTCCCAGCTCTTTGAGCCCAGCACCAGCCTGGCATCCAGCCCTACCCCATCTCTGATTTCTGTTGGATCTTTGCCCTCCTTGATTAAGGCTGAAAACAGTTTCCTCCATGCTCCTCAACATGACAGTAAAGATCTTCCCTCGAGCATGGTGACCTCTTCCGCTTCTACGTCTCCAGTGCTTTCTGCTGCACCTCCGAGAAGGACACCCAAGCAGCACTACTGCAACACATGTGGGAAGATGTTCTCCTCTTCTAGTGCTCTACAGATCCATGAGAGAACCCATACTGGGGAGAAGCCCTTTGCATGCACCATCTGTGGACGTGCATTCACCACTAAAGGAAATCTTAAGGTGATCATTTTTCTTGTAAATCATGTAAATAGGAAAATGTAATGTAATAGTTGAAAATTGCTGAAAATTAATATGGCCCTTATTATTATCATATTCTATTATTACTAACTTATTATTGTCTTTAGGTTAATGTTTGTGTGTTGATTTTTTAATGTTTGCTTTTTAAGACCGTCATTTCGCATTAATGAAAAAGGTAGAGAGAAAGAACATCTCGACTGCGCTGAAATAAAGGTGTACAAGTGGAAAGGTTGAGTCACCCATTAATATGAATATTGGGCAGAAACCTGAGAGTGTGACTGATGGAGCACAGCCAGGAACGCTTCACTTAACAGGCTTTAACTACAGTTACCAGCAGCAACCATCCTGAGAAACTGCATGCTCTGTATTTTTCCAGAATGTATCTTGTGAAAAACGTGAGATTCTCTTTGATCATGAAGGGAAAGGCCCCCCCTGACAGATAAACAGGAACTTGGGGGAGTTTATGTGGGCATATGTGATCGCACCAGTCGCCTGTAAAGAATTGAAGAAACGTGACACACCAGCGGCTTAATTTTCAGGAAGCAATGTAAATCTCTAACTAGATACAAATTTCCTCTCCTAATAAATGAGTAAGTATAGTGTATTCAGTAAGAGAAGTAAAGGACATGAAGCTGCTTTTCACAGCTTACATTTAATAATAAAGGCCTCGCATCAAATATTTATTTACTTGTCTTTCAAAAGCGATCTTGCTTTAAAAAAAAAAAAAAGTCTTGCAAAAATCTCAAATTCGCAACTTTGAACAATATGGTATACTCATTGCAAAATTTGAGGCATATCCTTTACTTTCCTCGAGTTGTTTATGCGACAGGCTCGGAAGGATAAAGCAAAAATAGCATTGCTGTGGAAAAAAGTCAAATTGGTATCATGTGTTTGTTGACCTTGCTGTATGTAAGACGTAAAAAGTATCAGGTCAGGTTATTGTATCTCGTATATATCAGGTTTAAATCACTCGTTGGAAGAGTTAAACAGTGGTATATGCCATAGAGTATCTATTAGTGGAGAGGACACTGCAATTTATCTGATATGCAAATTCTTCTCGAAATGCTTGATCTGCTAATCGGGTAGTGGATCTTTTTCTAAAATGATTTCGTCTTCTTATCCTAAAATCCAGACCGGAACGGCTGCTTTCTGAGAGATAGAAAGAATAGAATTCTGAGCTGCTTTTCTACTAGCAAATTAGTTATATTTTATTTTTCCATTGCATCATGTCATGCACTCAATGTTTATATGAGGGCAAATGTGTAAACAATACTGACCATTTTCTTTCTCTGTCGGTATGTGTGTTTGTGTGTGTGTGTGTGTGTGTGTTTGTGCTTAGGTGCATATGGGTACTCACATGTGGAACAGCGCCCCAGCAAGACGAGGACGCCGGCTCTCAGTAGACGGCCCTATGGCTTTCCTGGGCACAAACCCAGTCAAGTTCCCTGAGCTTTTTCAGAAAGACTTAACAGGCAGAGTTGGCAACGGAGACCCAGCTAGCTTCTGGAACCAGTATGCTGCCGCCTTCTCCAACGGCTTGGCTATGAAGACCAATGAGATTTCTGTGATCCAGAACGGAGGTTTGCCGCCATCTCTGTCTGGAAGCATAGGTAACGGGGGCAGTTCTCCTATCGGTGGCCTGACAGGCAGCATGGACAAGCTGCATAACTCAGAGACTAATGCAGCACTAGCTGGCCTCGAGAAAATGGCCAACACAGAAAACGGCACTCACTTCCGCTTCACTCGGTTTATGGAGGACAACAAGGAGATTGTCACTAACTAAAGGACGAGCAGCGCTTCTACGGTACAAACTGGTACACACGAACACAAACACTTGAAAGACGTGTACTCGGACATGCTCTACAGGAGAACTCGTGCAAGAAACTAAAGATCGAGACTTTAGTTACAGAAGAGAACTTGCTTTTTTTGTACAATGTACAACATGTTAATGTTTTACAAAGCTTATTTATTAGTGATTATAACCTTGCTCGAAAATCGAAGAGGAAACATTAACAATTACTTACTTTTTGTTTGTTTGTTTGTTTGTTTGTTTGTTTGTTTGTTTTCTGTTTCACCACCAGAATGGAGCTGTGTGATTGTGTAAAAGTGTGCTTTTGAAACTTTTAGCATTTCTGGATAGAAAACGTTTTACGTTAGTATTAAATTATTTCTATCTGTAGTATGTATAACAAAACTGTTCATGTTTGTGATGCATTAGAGCTTGAATACGCAAAAGCAAAAGACTGTAAATAATGTACACTGATCTGTGCTAGATGGTTTACCAGCTGTGTATTAACTTCTCCCCACCTTGTTAAAATAGCCTATTTTTACCCCCCATCCGGCAGAGGACACGAGATAGGTCTATTATCAAACTTTTATTTAAGTAAAAAAAAAAAAAAACAAGCAAGCATAACTACATCTCAACTGTTTTTAGAAATTAATCCTTGTTTTCGGTGTTTATTGTATTGTGTATTTTTTTTTTCCACTTTCTCACTTTTTTTTTTTGTTTAGTTCTGTTTCCTTTATTTCATGTTGCTATACACTACAAGGCTTTGAATAGCTTAATTGTTACATGAGCAAACACAAAGGAAGGTCTACATGGTTTATACCTGAGAAAGACATTAAATGCATTCTGTCCGTTACACTCGTTGAAGTAAACATGAGCTGGTTTTCCACACCTTCAACTGCCACTGAGCGCAAATGGTTTTGCCGTGTGTCCATGTGTACATATATGTCCAATGAGTAACAGAAAAGAAAAGAAAAACTAATCCCAACAACAACAAAATGTACATAAAGCTGCTCAAAGGATATCCACTTGTCCAGGGGACAAAGCATATTGTTTTTATAAATATGAAGAGATATATTAGGTTTGAAAATTCGTGGGCTGTTACATGCACTTTCTAGGAAAGGTGAAAAATCTTTCAAGGGTTCAGTTTCTCTCTGGCGTAATACCTGCTAACTAACTACAAAACTGTTATTCCTTATTCTAATAATCAAATACATCTGATTATTGTTTTGTTTATTTATTTATTTATTTATTTTTTCAAAAGAAACACTGTTAGTGCTTCTCTTCTGTTTCTTCTTCTTTCTTTTTTTTTTAATTAACACAACTATTTCGTTTCTTAGATTGATTATTAGACTATAGTACTGTTTGTCTAGCATTTTCACATTTTCTCCTTGGCGCTTCAATGCACCGGATTTAATGTGGCACACCTTTAGTGTTCTCTAAAGCAGGCTGCATTAGCATCGACTCTTCACCCCATGATCTGTTTGGATGGAAATGCAATTTAGTGAGAACTGGACAGCCTATGGCCATTAAAAACCATACCGCAGCGCAAGTCCGATTTCAGTTCATCATTGGGCCGGTTGTCAGGCCTCTGAATCTTTAATTAAAGCATCGATCGGCTGGGCAGCTCCTGTCTCTCCGCGTTTGTGTGGATGGCTGCGATTGATCAGACCTGCCTATCTCGTTAAAGGGGAAACTTTTTATATATTTCCTTGTCTAGGGTGAGTAATGAAGGTTTGTTTTTGTTTTTTTTTCTAAGCCTAAACGAATTTAAGATCATCCTCAGACTACATACAGACTTATGATCTGTGGCATTAACTTAATATTAGTTTTTTTTTTTTTTTTTTTTCCCCTACAGAGGAGGCAAAATAGAATGGTTTATCCCTTTGGGGCTATCTACAAGGAAATTGATCTTACTTAATTACGCTTCTTCTCTCCCTCTTTGCAGAACTTAGTGCCCTCTTAAGACCAGTGTGGATTATAAAAGTGCATTCTGAAAATTAGTGAATTCCCCCAAACTTTTTATTCATTCATTTTTGTGGGAACTGTCCTTGGCTTTACAATTACTACAGCACAAGCACACATACACAAACAAGTTAATAATAAAGCAAAACAAAACACATGCATATTAGAAAGACTGTAATGTTATAAAAATACAATTAGCAGATTAAACCGATTAAATCAGGTTTAAAAAAAAAAAACAATCCTGACAAGTGTCACCCACAGATGATGGATATTCACCACTTTCATCTGAAGCGATGCTTTCTCTTTTATCTCTCGCTTTTTTTCTTTTCCCACCAGCTGCCTTTAATTTAACACCTCGTTGCACTTCCGGCAGCGCGGACCCCGTTAATCTGGGCCCATGCTCCGCCCCCCTGCTCCTTTACTCCCCTAAACTCCCCCAATATTTACACCATGTACAAGCTAAATGATCCTTGCAGTGATCCCTGATTTCCTCCCTCTTCCATAGTCTCTCTCTCTCTCTCTCTCTCGCTCTCTCTCTCTCCATCTGGACCCTTAAATGAAAAAATTATCCTCCCCTCGTCCCTGGTTCTCTTATTCCCGGAGCAGAACATCTAATCATGTGCACTGATTTAAGATACAATTAGAGTAGATACAACATTTTATGAAGTGAGATAAATTTTATGAATTTAGATAAATACGTGTATGATTTTATTTAACATGGTTGGCCTATTCTCCCTCTTCTTCTACTTCTTCTTCTTCTTATTATTATTATTATTTACAAAAACCTGGAATCAGAAAGTGCTCTGAGGAATAAACTGATACCTCACGTTTATTTTAAAATAGCATACACACATCATGGGGAAAAAAAGTAAAGTTCTTAGATAACTTTTGCTGCATTTGAGATCGACATTGCATCTATATACTCACTGTATATAGTCTTTTTTTTTCTGTCCGAATCTGCATTCTGTATCTCTAAACAGGAAGCAGTGTCGATGGAATGAAGAGATACCCGACATTCCTCATATAAGTTCCTATAGGCTACTATGTACTAGAGTGAACACTAAATACAGTAATGTATACTATATACATATTAGAGTTTATCTGAATAAATAAGGATATAGCTTTCATATGAAAATTTAACCATATAGACATGCTTGGAAATAATGGTACCGATAGGAGTGGAAGCATTAAGCCGACATTGTGTTTTGTATATATACTGTATAATTGCAATTTTAAGACAAAAAAAATAAAAAAATAAAAAAAAATAATAATAATAAAAGAACCTACAGAAATAATGTTTTGTACAATAAATATGTAGAAGTAGTGATAATAACAAAACACTCAAACCATGCATTTTGCTAAGTAAAATATATATATATATATACATATATATATATATATATATATATATATATATATATATATATATATATATATATATATAATAAAGGTACAGAAATAATGTTTTGTAAAACAAATATAATAATAATAATAATAATAATAATAATAATA
>CM059228.1:19845424-19930424 GCA_030347435.1 Clarias fuscus
ATTGGTTTGTTTGCTCATAATCTATTTTAATTATTGTTTGTATTTATTTACTTATTTGTTTGTTTGTTTATTTTTAATGGGAAAACAAATCCTGATCAGATCTAGTCCTCATCAACATCAAGGTTTTTTTTTTTTTTTTTGTCTCGTGTAAATCAGTGCTCGTATCATCAGCCGACTGATCTGTCGTCACCCGCTCCCTTTCTCTCACCTCAGCTCGAGCTCTGTTCTCCATCCAGGAGGTAAAACGAGCGACGCAGCGGAGGAGAGCAACGTCGGAAAGCAACACCAGGCTGCAGTTTATCATGGCAGATTGTTATGAGATCTGACAAGATCCAGGGGCTCTGTCTCAGGAGTAAAGCAGCGGTGTGCAACCCGTCAGGTTAACAGACCCACCTCTGATCTATCCCTCCCACACACACACACGCACACGCACACACAGTCAATAGTGGTTGTAGCCTGAAGGCTGGCTGTGGCTCCCAGCTGTGTTTTTGCTCCGTGTCGGCGCGATCAAAGCAATACAGGGAACAATGGGAGCGCTGCTCCACTGATCCGCTGCACAACAGCACACCTGCCCACATGTCAATCACAACCAGGTGACGTACACGTGTTTGTGTGTGTGTGTGTGTTTGTGTGTGTGTGTGTGTGTGTGTGTGTGTGTGTGTGTGTGTGTGTGTGTGTGTGTGAGAGTGTGTGTGTGTGTGTGTGTGTGTGTGTGTGTGTGTGTGTGTGTGTGTGTGTGTGTGTGTGTGTGTGTGTGTGTTCATGCCTGCCATAAGCCTAGCAGTGCTGCTTCTCCTTTTATACCCCCGCTCCTTCCTGCTTGCTCTCTGCTTCCTGGTTTGTCCGTCACCGTTGCTTAGTTTCTCATCATCCTCTACTAAGAGTGGACCGGATCGAGAGGGCGGAGTTTGCTGCTAAGTCAGCCGTACTTACATTCCCCTCAGCAGTCAAAATCAAAACGTTGTCACAAAGCATGCTACCAACAGTTACTTATGCTTGACAAAGCTTCGAGGCACTAAATTGAGGTCGTAAGGGAGTGGTCTAGAATAGTGGCAGAATTTTTTGGTTGGATTAGGATACCGCTGGCTCTGAGATGATGTTCATGTATCCATTCAAGTGATTTCATGAAACTCTGTTTTTGGACTGAATACGTAATTATCTGCTGATGATGTTGCTGACTGAAGGTTTCCTCGGACCTCTAGTTGGTGGAGGGTAATTAATATCAGTTATGTAGATTAATGTCAGTTATCATGACATTATGTCACTTGTCATGAAGCACTTACACGGGTCTTACGTCGTCTACATGTTTTTCTAAAGAAGCGTCATATCACTACATGACTGTTGCTTCACAGTAAATCTTTGCTTGTGTCACTTTTTTGTTTTTTGTTTGTTTGTTCGTTCGTTTTTTGATCACAATTTTATTCCATAATTCATACAAGAGTGTACTGGAGATTTGAAGGTCGTACCTTCACGAGTCTTCACGCATGCTGAGTCACATGACATTCATGGCTCTGGTCACTGATTTCTGATTTACAACTCCTATTACTTATGATTAATGCCTCCGTTTCTATGATTATTTATTTGTTTAGTCATTCAGTCATGTTTGACCTCATGGACCACAGCATGCCAGGCCTTCCTAGTTGCTGTCCATGCGGTTCTCTTGGCAAGCATGTTGGAGCGGGTTGCCATTTCCTTCTCCAGCAGACCATCTACGGGCAATCTGAGATTGCCAATTAGTTTAATCTGCATCTTATTGGACTGTGGGAGGAAACCGGAGTACCTGGAGGAAAACACATCAAGCACGGGGAGAACGTGCAAACTCCATACACACAGACCTGACGAGGGAATAGAACCCAGGACCTGGAGGTGCGAGGAGACAGCTGATTGATATTTATATTACATGTAGTTATTCATTCTTGCAAAACCTAGATTATGTCTGTTCATATTTCTTTGTTTTTCTGAAGAAGAGTCTCAGATGTGCACAGCTGGTTGCAAGAAGGCCTCCATATTGCGAGAGCAAACAGTGTGTGTGTGTGTGTGTGTGTACATGAGTAATAAGTCAACATGAAAAAAGTCACCCACCCAAAACTAATTCATTAAAACCTCTCTCTCTCTGTCTCTCTCTCTCTGACTCTCGGAGTCTAACTTCTCGCCTGTCCTCTGTCCCAGCCTGCTCTGGCTCCACAGATACCCTTTACATGCCTTATTAAAGTGGCCCAGAGACCTGGCTTCCATCCAAGCGCATGGGTCATTTATCTTTCTTCTCCATCCACTCCTTCGGCTTTTGTCCGCGGCGCAGACCGAGCCGCGGCCCGATATTGCGTTTCGGGCTCCATTGTCCTTCACCGAACAGGTGGGTGTCTTAATGTGGGGTCCGGCGAGCGCTGGCGGCAGAAGGCAGACTTTTCAGCCCACACTTTAATAAAGCACTCATGCTTGCAATGCCTCCACAATGCCTGCGTGCAATCGGCGCGGCCGTACAGTAAGGTCTCGTCCGTTTCTCACAGGAGTCTGGACGCTTCGGGATCAGGTTCATCACTAGCGAAATTGCAGGGTGTCTTTTTCACTGGCTCTTTATTGTGGGATGGGTATTTAGGCCCTTTAAGATGCTAATGACTTAAATTTTTAGGGGCTCTGGAGTTTTCCTCTCAGAGTCTAGGAGTAGTTGTTTCAGGGCAGGCTGGGCTGTTATGAAAACAAAACAAAACAAAACAAAACAAAAAAAAAACAGATCCAGCGCTCCTTTTCCTTCTTTTTATTAGCATGAACAAAAGAGGACAAGGTTGCATTCAGGCCATCTGTGCTTTGCGTCCGGAGTGTAATTTAATGTGTACTTTCATTTTAAGATGAATCCACCATGTACCGTTGTGGGGTTTGGTGAGGCAGAATGGAGGCCAGATCGGTTTTCTTCGTCTTTAAAGGAAGCCTGGGAGATTAAGTAGGTTGATTGTGTCCCTTTCACCATCAGAATTACGGCTAGTAACCTTAGCCTGCACTGTCTACCGCTGGGTTCAGGGATGCGGAGATACACGGCCGCGCTCTTAATGTCATCTGCCAGATTGCATTTCCTTATTGCTATTCTGACTCAACTCGAATTCGAATACGCGAGCAGAACGAACCGAAGAAATGTGCGGCTCTAGTGTACGCTGCGGTGCGTATTTCTGAGTAAATGCCAATACTTCACTTTTTTTTTCCCGCTTTTCCTCAATACTGAAAAAAGTCTCAGCCGAAGATATAATTTATATGAGGATCTATAGCCAAATTCATTATTAGAATATAGTCAAATGGCTTTATGCGTATTTTTTATTATTATATCTAAATATGCATTGAATTTCATTGCGGAATATGAATTGCTATTATAAGTAGTGTACTGAACTTAACACATCATCAATGTTAAAGCCTGTGTACTGTATTACATTTAGTTATACATGTGTTCTATTAAAGAGTGTAAATTATTAACTTATTATTAACTGCATTTAATACCTCAAAATCATTGAAAAATGATTATTAAACCTGCAGCATTTTCTTTATTACATTTACCACAACTGACTCAAGCCCAGATTTCACTTTTGTTAAAATCCTGAAAAAAAATCCTAAATTTATACATTAGTGAAATAGACTACAGTTATTAACAGACATTGTGATATAAACAAAGAAAAACAGACTATTTAAATTAAATTAGAAGTTAATGATATGAATGTACTTATAATGACTCCTATAAAATGCAATTAATTTCCTCATATTATATTAAACTAAATGACGTAAATTAGCAAATATTTTACTGTGTCAGGCTGTGAATTTAAAGATCAGTTGTTTATGTACCAGCCTCAGCAGCGACCTCATTTCCCCTCTCGTCTGCTCCAACCACTCAGCATTCAGCATCAGCAGTGTAATAATCACCGGCCTGATCATCATCTGTCATCATCTGCACCTGTTTCTCACTGGTTCATACCTGTTTTTTATGCTTGAATGTTTCATAGGTCACTGTGTGGTTTAACAAACAGAAACATTCCTTTGAAACTGCTCAGGTACGAGGACGGGACTGAAAATGAGAGACAAAAAAAGTCCTTCAGGAAGCCTGGAGAACTAGTCCTCAAGATTACATTAAAAAATATAAGAAAGTCTGACTCTTTGAAAAACGAAATGTGAAAAAATCAGGTGGGCTTAAGACTTTCGCACAGTACAGTACTTAGCTTTATAGGAAATATTACTGAAACTAAATTACATCACCTCAAAAATTTTTTTTGGTTGTGATAGTTTTATTATCTGATGATGATGATGATGATGATGATGATGATGATGATGATGATGATGATTTTACATCTTTGTTTCCCTGTGTGAGGTTGCCCATCTTTGGTACTTTCTTTTCAAACATATATAGGTCCAGGTTAACTATGACATGACTCTGTTACTGTTTTACAGTATTTCTGTAAAGTGAAATATAATTATTTTAAGAGTAGAAAGGATTCGTAACTATTTCGCTCTGGGACAGTACATGTCCAGATTGACCAACAATTCGGTTTCTTCTTATTTATTTGTTTGTTTGTTTGTTTGTTTGTTTGTTTGTTTGTTTGTTTGTTTTTACTTCTAGGCATGCTTAAAGACAAGATTATTATGATCTGGTAAGAGGGAACCAAATAGTATTCATAATAATGGTGAAATTCTTTGGTTCATTCATTTCATCATTAAACTATGAGAATCTATTAACTTGCATTTCTGTGCGCACTATCTGTTGAAATGTTGTATATATGGCTTTCTTTGTTGTTTACTATAAAATAAAAAAGAAAAGAAAAGAAAAGGGAAAAATATATATATATATGTGTGTGTGTGTGTGTGTGTGTGTGTGTGTGTGTGTGTGTGTGTGTACAGTATATATACTGTATTTAACTCAGAAGCTAAGGGATGCAAACTTTTGCAGTAGTCTTCAGCCAAAAATTGTATTTCCCATTTACAAGTTGCCGATATTAATCAAATAGAGTTTAGTATTGTAGTGGTAATTAAATAAATACAATTTAAAATAAAAAGAAGCATATTTTGAGCATTATTTTAACAAATGATTTTAAATGTCTATACTGTAAAACTGCAATGTTTCGAATTTGATTTGACTGAAGTTGCTCATCGCTTAATTCCACATCACTCCTGATGAGTCAATCTACAGATGTGATCCTCCGGTCAGCTGCCTGTGCCAGTGTGAATTTGTCATCTCTGCACAGGCACCAAAAAGGGCACCTTGGTGAAGAGAAGGACCCTTAGACTGGTATTCAGATGATTGATAGATAATCTGCGTAGCCAGGCCTGCAGGTTAGTAGATGCCAAAAATAGCACAGTACACTAAAATATAATATATTTTACAGTATAGTGGTGTAGGACTTCACATTGTAGTATATTCTGGTCAAATATAGCAAATATGACTTTCAACAGTACTGTATTATTACTATTATTATTATTATTTATTATTAGATTTTTTATGCATTGTACTAATATAAATTCAAAATAAAACAGAGAAGACCTGTGTGTATTACTCAGAGCAAACTTTAACTAAAGATCGAATTGAAGATTTAAGTTTCTGAAGCCAAAACTTTCATGGTGATCATGGTGCCTTTTTTATCCAGTAATATTATGTTTTAAAGGTAAAATACATTTTAAATATGGGTAAAATGTCCTTCATGTATTATGTATTTCAAATAAAATGCCTTAAAACATTCATAAACCTATAATCCAACCCCATTTCTGCTAAACGAATCAAAATATATATTTTAAACATCATATTATCAATATCTACTATCCAACTATAGTTATAGTCCATACTTTTTCTGTCCATATTCTAATTTATTGCCAAAATCTTTTAATTCTGCAAAGCTGCTTTAAACTTAAAATTTATTTGAATTGAATATTATATTTGCAAATTTAGGTGTTAATTTAGACTTGTAAACATATTCATCCATTATGAAATGTTAAGGATTTTTTTTTTTTTTTTTAAGCAAAAGTCACATGTTGAACGGGGAATTGCATCACCGTGAAGTTGAATTTTCTGATTATCACAGGAAGACAAAATTAGAAGAAAAAAAAAGGCAAAGAAAAGGTCTCTTATTCTTTTATCTTTATTTTTAGTGATAGTGTGATTGACAAGGACACTTTGAAAGTACAACCCAGTTGCCTGAATTATAGATCGAAAGTAAATTATTAATTGAGAGAAAAATACATTTGGAGTAAATCATTAGAACGCCTCTAATGTCCGGATGCCATTCGTTTGTATGCGAGTTACCCGATATTGCGTGCGTTTGCTGAAAATGCTCAAAATTCTGCAATTCATTTAAAAGGAAACTTTCAGCAAATAAACATTTCAAAGATCTTTGAACTTTCTAAATGCATTGGAAAATTATATATATATATATATATATATATATATATATATATATATATATTTTTTTTTTTTTGTAATGGTAATATAATAATCTTTTTAACTGTTTTTTAAATAGTTACAAAGACAAACTATGTAATCATCCAAAAGCTGTTGCACTACAGACAGACTTCTCAATGGTCTCAGGAGCGTTGCACATTTATAATTAACCTGAGTGTGATGAACAGCAACACAGAGGGCGACAGGTCCTGTCCACATGAATATGTATGCGTGCAGTGTAAATAGGCATTGGCCCCTTTTAGTCACCCCGGAATCGTGGGAAGCGAGATGTAGGTCCCGATAGCACTGTTTAGGGCTCTCTCACGACTTTTTTTTTTTTTTTTTTTTTTCCAGCATTACCAAATGGCCTTGGGGGAAAAAAGGATGGCATAGATCATGCTACAGGCATTAGCTGTCTTTTCCAGTATGTTGTAATGGGTTCGGAGAGGTCCCGTAGGTCTAATACACCTGAACAACGAAGCGCATCCTTATTAAGCACTTTTCCTGCATGGGTTTCACGATGAACTGAGGTGAATTCGTTCGATTCTGGATGAGCAGCTTGCTTAGATTTTAGACATGGTACTGATCATGATGCCTGCCAATAATGAAAAAAAAAAATATCCCACCTCCACCAGGTTAATGTTTAACCCATAAACGATGGGAAAGTTTTGTTTCAAGAGTCATGATTCAGCATTCATTAGATGGTTAAATACATAAGTTATTGCTCTTTGTGATGCTTTTATCAATTCACCGGTAACAGTAAGTTACTTATATACTTAGCAACTTGGATTTTTTTTTTTTTTATCTGTTTTTACAAAAGCGTTCCTAATCTGGTGTTATCTCAATAAGAACACAAGCTCAGTTTGTTCTCTCTTTCTAATAAATACAGAACTGCTATAAATATAATGTGAATAAATGAATAAAAGCATCGACTTGGTCTATTATAATTCAAGTCAAAAAATTGAGTGTTAATCTGGTAATAAGATATGCAGAATGTGTTGTGAATATCTAATACTAAATCAACCATAATATTAAACTTCATTTTATTTTAATTATTCTTTAGGAAAGTAGACAATAGCCTTCTAAAGTGCTATATAAAGTAGAAACCTAGTAGAAACAATCTTCCAGAAATGCAATCCCTGTCCAAAGATGTATTAATGCACACAGATTTAGTTCTAAAATAGGGGAAAAAAATTATTAAATACTGAAAAATGGGGAAATTATTCTTAAGTAAAGATAACATGTCAAAATCATACTCAAGTAGAAGTATGCAGTTCTTTGCATGAATTATACTGATATTCAGCTAATATACTGAATCTGTATAATCTATGAGTTTCACTTTTTCGAATTGAATTATGGAAACCTTTTGATGATATTCTAATTTATCGAGATGCACCTGTATGTAAGTATCTATGACTATCTAAAACTGTATGAACATTTAGATTAATTTTTTTTTGTTGTTCTATATAACTTCATAGATTTGCCTCAAAAACTTCATTCAGGTCCCTGTAATATTTACCATTAGTTAGTAAATTGGTTTGCTGTCTGTTTAATTTATGTTAGCTACTGAAATCAATGCGATTCTAACAAAGAAATTAAGCTAATATACTGTTTTATAGCCAGTTAGGTCATCCTGTCTTCTGTTAGAGGTCGCCACCGTAGAAAATCCTCTCCGCATATTCAGATCAGCACAGTGGCTGGGTGTAGTACGCTGGCAGGGAACCAAACCTCAGCCTCCCATGTGGCTGGCAAAGATTCCACCCTGATCCACCAAAGCTCCGGCTAATATAAGCAGTTAATGTTAGCCAAGTTTGCCAAACATTCCACAACGTGCTTTTTCAAGTAAGCTACGCTGACATTGGCTGGAGGATTCACCAGAGTCGTAAGTACTTTTCTTCACTGATAAGTTGATTGGGTGCTAAACTTAAATTCCCTTGAACCTGTATATTATGTGGTTAGTAACTTGGTGAAAGAAGAAAGGACTTTGAATTTGTAATGTACATTTTGAAGTGCTAAACAAGGATTTGTTGAGTAAAAAGAGGATGTTTTCATCTTTTGGGAATGCAATTAAGTCTAAGATTAAACAGGACTGAACAGCTGCGCGTCCATAAGAAAACCACTCATTAGTGAGACTCATCAGGAGCATAAAGATCGACTTTGGAGGAATGGAAAATTGTGGTCTGATGAGTCCTGATTGACGCTATTCCAGAATGATGGGTGTGTCAAGATAAGAAGGGGAGCATTGTGAAGCAAGTGAAGTACCCATCATGCACCAACTAGTTATGTGCTGATCATGATTTTTTTCATACCCACACCCAACCTGACCTGATCAAGCACCCGCACCCATCCGCAGACCAACAATGGATAAAATAATAAATAAATAAATAAATAAATAAAACATTAAACATTATGACAAAAAACCTGCACCGGTGGTGTAAGCACAGTGTAAACACAAGCCTCAGATGAAGATGTTCAAATTCCCAATAAAATACATACTGAGTTTGTACTGGAGATTCTTCCTCGTCTGTACACTCTAATGCTAATATTAGAGCCTTCAGGTAAAACCGGGACTTCTTGGAGGAAAGGATTCTTCAGGAAGTTGTGTATCCGCGGTGCAATTCGTATCTGTGGAAATTCGTAACTCGAATGTTTGTAAGTCGGGGAATTACTGTATATAGAGAAACAGAGTGAGTTTTTACTCTTAGCACAGTGTTCTGTTATTCTGCACAGTCAAAGCTGGCGCTTACGATTCACCGCAAATAACTGCGCTAGCCATGCGGATGTCACCATGTGATGTCAGAGTGACAGATAGCCGCTAACTTCTTACAGGAAATAATAAACGTACAGCACCAATCGTCGAACTACCACCAGGATCACTAAACACATCACATACACTTTAATCGAAACATAGTTCATGTGTTTCACGCTGCGCTGCTCTTCTAAACGGATAAAATATACTGCTGAGTTAAAAATCCATTTGTCCGTTAGTATCTGAGCCAGAGTAATGTTTTAGCATGCGGGAGTTTTATCTGTGTTTATGAAGCATATAGCATGCGCCCTGCAGACCGGATCTGCCTTTTGGCGTTAACCCTCATTAAAAGCTCGGCTCCTTTATCACATAATCAATCTGTATGTAGTAAAAACAGCAGATGGGGTTGACTGAGCCGCGTATGCTTTATAGCGGCGCTGACTTGAGCATACGCAATGTCACCGGGCATTGATAAAGTCCTAACCAGGGTTAGTTACAGCTGGACTTCGCAACCAACGCTCTTTGTGTGTGTCTGTGTGTGTGTGTGTGTGTGTGTGTGTGAGAGAGAGAGAGAGAGGTGTAAGACTGTTAAGGTCCTGCATAAACAATTTAATTGTGTGGTTGAATTTCTGTCTCCTAGGCACTCGTTTATCCGAGAGATGTAGCGAGGGAGTGAAGAAGCAGTGCGCTCCATGTAGAAATGTAAAGTGGAGGAAAAAAAACTTATTAATCTAACTATAACTCATGTTGTTTGTTTGTTTGTTTGTTTGTTTGTTTGTTTGTTTGTTAGATTTTTCAAGAAAGAAAGAAAGAAATGACCACTGAGACAGAAAACAAAGTGCAGAAGAAATAGAAAGAAAGACATTGATCTTAACAGAGAGAGAGACACAGACAGACAGAGACATAACGAGACAGACAGAGAGAAAGAGGGAGAGAGAGAGCGATGACATCATTGCTGCTGTTGGGCAGTTTGGCTTTATGGACAGATGGACACAGTGTGTAGTAAGGTGTGTGTGTGTGTGTGTGTGTGTGTGTGTGTGTGTGTGTGTGTGTGTGTGTGTGTGTGTGTGTGCGTGCGTGCGTGCGTGCGTGCGCGTGCGTGCGTGCGTGTGTGTGTGTGTGTGTGTGTTGGCCCCCAGATGCTCACATACATCACTCTATCAGTTTTAAAGACTGACAGGAATATAAAAGATTTTATTTTAAAAGAACTTTTTTAACATACAGTTAACAAAACTTTAAGACTTCATGTAGACAATCTACAGACTAGATGTAGTACAAACTGCCAAGAGATCATCTAAAGACTGTTTATAAGCTGTCAGGTGACCGGCATGACCTAGCCTACACACTAAACTTAATGTAGACTGCACTTTAACTTTGAAAACATGGTGTATAGTGGGAAAATGAGAACCACTGTCCAGTTCGTACACTATAAACTATCCATCCATCCATCCATCCATCCATCTAGGAACCTCTGCAGTCAAACTAGGGACTGTGGAGGCCAATGGCGACCATTGCATCGGTCAGATCCTCACAAGTGAGACAATCCTAGAGCTTGAAAGTTGAATTTGAATGCAGCACAGCTGAGCCCCATGTCATAAAGATTCACATCAACTAACAACGTAGCTTCATTACATCATGGCATTTGGCAGACACCCTTCTCCAGAGTGACTTATATTTTTATCTCATTATACATCTGAGCAGTTGAGGGGTAAGGGCCTTGCTCAAGGGCCCAATAGGGCTAACTTGGCTGTTGTGTGGTTTGAACCTGGGACTTTCTTATCCCTAGTCCAATGTCTTAACCACTGAGCCACCCCTACGCTTTCAACTGCTCTTTTTAAAGCTATTTTTTTTTTTTTTTTTACCTAAACCTTTTTAAGAGGAATAATATCACACTGAGAAATGTATTACTTAAAAAGTCAACCTGAAATCTAGGAAGAAAAGAAGCAACATGACAGCTGAAATGCTTCGATGGATATTTCTTGCATTTTCTCACCTGTGAATTTGAAATGTGAATCGTTTGCATTGCACAAGCTAATTAGTCACAGCTATCTTCTGGTATCCTTTTCAATAACAAGAAGCGTAATATATTTTTTTCACATCTCTAGCTGTTGCTATAATATTTCCCTTTTGATTTTATACTGGTGCATTAGCCATGCCTCCACTTCCACAAGTTTTGGCATCATACTGAAACCACAGCAGTCACGCAACCTTCCTATCTTTTGCTAACTAGCTTCTAATACAAGGCTGAATCTAATACAAATCCATCTCTAACATCTGATCAAGGGCACTACTTGCCTTATGGAACAAGTGACAACCCTACATTGCACCATTTTATGCTATTTGGGATTGAACCCTGGAACAGGTAGTTAGCAATTAATTAGAAGGCTGTCAGTATGAGTTAATGTTACCTGCACAACATTTTATGAAGCATAAAACACAGCATCTTCCACAGCATTCTCTCATTGGCAACAGAATATATCAATATCAATATCAATATGAATCTAAATATTAATTTATCAAAGTGGACAGATTTAACTGCAGCAAATACTGGAACTTTTTTTTTTTTTTTTTTTTTTAGATTTACCTTGTTATGAGACTGTAGTTTCATCACATCATTTTATAAAATATATTTTTCCATCAACTCATTTCATAATCTTACAGCTAATGAATTTACCTCACCAGGGTTCACTCTACATTTTAACCGGTGTTATACATCGATCGGGACATGAGAGCAAGGTGTCATCTTACCTGGTCATAGAGACAGCCGGGGCTGACCAAGGTAAGGTTATCTGTCATGATAATCTATCCTCCTGTCCACATAACTCAAATTCCTCCATGCTATCAACTCCCCGGGCAGCCCTCTTAACGCACCGAGCGTCCTGTGACACTGTAAAGCATCTCCGACTGTTCACACTGACAGGCACGCATACAGTTTCTTTATGTCTGTTTCTGAAAAAAAATAAAAATAAATAAATAACCAAATAAGAGCTGATAATTACTGGATCTGAGGTGACGTATATGAATGTCATTCTAGCTGGAGTCCTACATTTCTGTAACGTTACTCGGTACGGATGTCAGAGGGTTGTAATTAAATATGAATGGAGATTACAGGATGTTTTCCCAGATAGATCAAAAGAGAATGAAGAACGCAGACGGAAGCCTCAATGAGGCCAAATCACTTACAGCCAGAATATGGTATCAGTGCTAAAAAGATAGGATCATCTGACACAAATGAATATTTTTTCATAATACTAAAAATAATGCTTCTTATCTCTTGATTCATGCTTCATTTTTTTTGTAAATATGCTACACTTTTATATTTTTATCAGATAAAAAGAAGCACTAAATAAAATGTAATGCCTTTTTTATGTTTAAATTCAAATATTACAATGATCTTAATTGTCGTTCAGATGAAACTTGGCCAATTTCACAAGAAAAGACAAACCTTTTTAAAAAGTGTGTTGAAATTATTAATATATCGCAACAAGAATTTGACGTGGTTACGGACACTACAGATTTTTTGCGAAAAATTCCTTAATTTTGCACAAAATGCTTTAATTTAAGCAACAATTTCTACATGTCATACTGTATGCTTCTAGACATTTACAACGTTAGTGTTAAAAAAAAATATGAATAACGTGCATTTAAAAAAAAAAAATTTTGTTTGTAGCAAGACAGCAGTGTAACAATGAAAAATGGCCATTTTGGGGGCACATTTAAAATAACATTTTTTTTTTTTCAAATCAGCTGAAGATATAAAAATTTTATGAAGGTCAATTTTAAGGGAAGCAAGATTGGTCACTTCATAAACTTCAGAAGTAGCTTCAGTGGCACACACATTTTCTATTATATGTAGAACATAAAAAAAAAGTAAAATCAGCATAAATACTGTGTTTTGGCCGTGAGCAAATCTTGAGTAAACCTGAATGAGGAAATCTTGTGCATCCTATGAAAATTCAGCAGCGCTCAGAACAACAAACATAAATATAATTAAAATTCACTCACTAACTGTAATAAGGGGTTAATTCAACAAAACGATCCATCTCCTCTTTCTCCTTTCTAATTCATTCCTTCAGTCTCTCTCTGTCTCTCTGTCTCTCTCTCTCTCTCTCTCAGTCCTTCTGTTCGGTATTGCATGACAACAATTCGAGATAGCGTCCCGGCTGGGATTGCTCTCAGATTCAGAGTAATTGGGTGGTGCCTGGGGTTAATGCGTTCAGCGCTATTAATGAAAACATTCACTTGTAAGTGGCACTGTATGAAACGGAGCGCGGTCTCAATAGGGCCCCTCACGGAGAGCCGACTCGTCCAGCTCGGGCCTTTATCAGAGGGAGCTGAAGCGTGAATTTCGGCCCAGAAAGGCTGTGCATGGTTATATTCAGCGCCTGAATAAACCAACCTTTTCTTCTTCTTCTTTTTTTTTTTTTTTTTTTGAAATAAAGCAAATCTTTTGAGTATGAAAGGTGAATGAAAGCACATGCAAAAGGACGTGTATGTTGTAATGAAAGGACTTTTTCTCTTTTTTTTTCCTCATCACATACATACATAGAGTTGAGTGCAAAAGTTTGTGTCCCCCATGGTTTTTGAAAGTCAAAAAAGGAAATTTCTTTCACAATTGCGCTACAAATGAAAAGTATTCCACAAAGAAAAAATAAAGCATTCTTTGTATAGTTCCTAGTTCTTAGTGTCTTAAGGGTTGTCTGAAAAAGGTTTCACGTAGAAAGGATTCTATGGGAAGAGGTTATGAGAGGGTAAAGTTGGAATGTGAGCGTTTTGCCAAACAAATTAGAATTTTTTTTTTTTTTTTTTTAAACAAAGAACAAATTTGAAAGGACTTCAATTTTCACCCCTGGATTAGAATTAGGTTACCTTTAAAGTGTAATTCGGCAACAGTTGAGTTATTTTTAAGTGCGTTTGAACCTCCGCGATGAATTCAATGCAAATGTCTCGGGCAGAAATGAAAAGACTACACACAGTTCATGGCTTGTGATTGCAATCACTTCAATAGTTTCACTGAGACGGCCACGTCAAGTTTTGTACCCAAGTCTCCATCAGAAAACAGATGGTAACCTCAACAAAATGGTCTTCATGTTAGCCGAAATGATTTCCCGTTACACAACTGCACTTTCAACCTTATAAAACAAAGTAACAGAAGGGATTTATTTATGGTCACGCTATCTGGTATCACCCAAGTGAACATGGGTTTCATTTTGAGTCTGGTTCCTCTCAATGTTTCTTCCGCACGTCATCTCTGGGAGTTTAGTTACAAGAAGCGCTCAAGTCAAACCAAGACTTTTGATTTTACACAATAACAGAACACAGTTCACAGAGACTTAAAAACTCTCTTTATTTCTCTATATAATCTTCTGCTACACTAATGCACTTATCCCAGTGTTTCACTAGTGCTGAGGTACCAACAAGGTAGAAAGTTTCCTCAGTACACTGGAACCGTGATCGGACTGCCTGCTTCATGTCTGAAACGCTGGCCTCCCAGGAACTCCTTTAATAGCCCAAACATGTGGAAACAGCTTAGTGTGAGGCTCGGACTGTACAGGGGATCTGGCAATAAGTTGGCGACAAGTTAAATGGCTTTTTTTTTTTAAAGGATTAGTTGTAGGCGTTCGATTTGCTGTATGTTTACACGAATGACTGCTGAATGACAGGCACATCTAAAATGCTGGCACTGTTCAAATGGGTTAGGGTTAGGGTTGAAGTCTTCTGTAAATGTCAATCGCTTTTATTCCTTTGTTCACCAGAAATTCCATCACAGGTCCTCATAAATGTAAATAGTGCACACATTGTTATTTACATTTTTTTTTTTATTTCTGCAAATCTGATTTGTGACAATGTTTACATGTTTACAAATTTCAAAAAACAAAACAATATTGTTTAATGACAAAACAATAAACATAATAATCATGTTTTATCTTACAAGCCTGATATCTGACGGTCCCACACTTTTTGTGCTCCATTATCTGCATATTTCCGTTTATACAGCATATAATTATACTCTTTAAAACTTCTCGGTAGATTCTTACAACAGACCGTTTCTACACTGGGCTCCACCTATACATATATACTGTACATATACTGTATACCATTTTTATTATATATACATACATATCGCTGTCGCCTCATGTAACCAGTGTCCGGGTTTTACATTTACATTTAGGCATTTGGCAGACGCTCTCATCCAGAACGACTTACAAAAAGTTATTTGTAATTTCCGTCATTGAATAGTTTTCAATCTCACCTCCGGTCTGTACACATGGAGTTTGCAAGTTTCCCCCAAAGACATCAGGTGTAGGTTGACTGGTGGTTCCAAATTTCCCGTGGTGTGAGAGTGAGAATAGAGTTGGCACCCTATTCATGGTGTCCTATTCCTTTGGGCCGTGAGTTCTCTGGGATACGATCCACAACCCCACAACCCTGCACAGCAATTATGTTATAGATAATCAGCAAATCTGTTTAACAATTCTGTATCAGTTTAAGAAATGTATTTGAAGAAGGCTGATTGCAAAATAAAAAACACAAATAAATACATAAATGATAATAATAATAATATTAATAATAATAATAATAATAATATATTTATAATATAATATATATTTACAATAATACTTACCTGTATTAATTATATGACGATTGTAGTATTATATCGCAATAAAATATGTAATACAATATTACATATAATAATACAAGATTACATATATACATATTATATTAGTTCACTGTGCAATATTTACAAATGGCCAAATGGCCTTGTATTAACGTAGTGTGCAATATGGTACTTACTTTTTGAGGACACTTTATATTTTATTGATGTTTTTTATTTATTTATTTATTTATTCACTTTACTTGATAACAAAGGTGAGCAACTGTAACCAGGAATAAGCAATTTCCCTTTTGGATTAATTTTTTAATTTGGTAATAAAGTTCTTTGAATCTTGAATCTTGATAAAACTTTTTCAACATTTTCAATACGATCAATTGTTAAATTGTTAGAATATTACATTTGCATAGTTTGAGGTTTGTAATGTTTTCGGATAACTTTACTGAAAACTAAATGATTCCTAGAAAGTAAGTAAGAGTTGGAAAAAAAATTAATGTGCGCTTTAAAAATTCCCCACTATCGAGAGTTGTTTTGAAAATTTTGAAAAATGTTATTTCAGCGATGTTTTCAAACAAAAACTACAATTTTAAAAATATCTGTGTGTCTGTACATTGTACACAGTAAATAGTTCCTGGAAAACCTCCATTTTCCAATGGTATAATGAATGTACTAATATCTTAACACACACCGGACAAACTGTTAATGCTTGTTATGATGTCAGAGCAGCAACTGAGCAAAATTCAATTGAAATCTATAGGAAAAATATACTCGTCTCTATCACTTTGTCCGTGAAAGTGCAAATGTTTTCAATCAAACCCCATGTGCATAAACAGAATGCCACTTTTGTGCAACTAGACTATTATTAAAAGAAAACAAAAAAAAGAAGAGAGAAAAAAAAAGCACCACCACACAGGCTTCATTTTCTCAAGGCTAATTACACACATGCAACAGTGAGACTAAGTAAGTCCAACTTTCCTGGAGGCTTCTATCACTTCATTTTCATCCCCCCTTTCTTCATGATAGGCACTAATGAATCATACAGTGTGAATGCATTGTGAGGGACGGATACAAGGGCGCACCACAAGAGCTGCTTAATTAGCTCTCTCTCTCTCTCTCTCTCTCTCTCTCTCTCTCTCTCCGTTCAGTCTCGGCTCGGCTGTAATTAGGGAAAGCGGGAAAGCTGAAGGAGTCTCATCCTGTGAAGGGGAACACTTTCTACATGTTCTACTGTACACTTCTGTAACATGCTCTAATGCAGAATCTTTAAGGAATTATGCACTTATGCTTTACACTTATCACTACAATTTGTCGATTTTTCATCTAGAATGTTGTTTTTGATAGACATCGCATGAATCTCAGATTGTAGTTCTGACTTTTACATTATCAGAAAATCAAACTTTTCTGTGGGTGTGTTTTCTCTGTACTGTATGTGCATGTATTTTTTTTTTTTAGTCTAGGCCACCAACAAGGTGGCGTTAACCGTCGGCAACGGCTCACGCTAATGGGAGTTAATCATATACCCTGCAGTGATCGAACAAAAACATGGTTCTGTTATAAACCTGACCACAGACGCACAGTACTGTATCTGTATTCACTCATTACTCTCCGCAAGCACGATCTGTGGATTGTCAAATGACAAGCTATCTTCCATCTCATTTGTATTAAAGGAATAATCGAAGAAGGAAGAAATGGTTCCCTGGACTGAGAAAAGAACAAAAAAGTCATTTATAATAAGAGTTTAAGGACAGATGTTTAAAACACGGGGCGATGTTGCTGCCTCGAATGAACAAATTATTTATTTATTTATTTATTTATTTATTCAGTTATCTTAAACAAAACATCCAGGATTATGCACTAACAATAGCTTAGCATGAAAAAAGTCTGGAAAAGATGACACCGAAGCTGGATATGATCAGGTTTTAAAAAATGGCTCAGGAAAATAAGATTTTTTAATCCATGTAATCAAAGACCAAGCTTTAAAAACTCACAACTGATGTGTGTAACTGATTATTATTATTAGTAGTAGTAGTAGTAGTCCATTGGGACTTTTTTGGCAAATGTATGGACAGACGGATCCCTTCTCCCCCGGGAACCACTGGCTATTATGTTTCTAAGCCATTCAGAGTTGGACTTGCTGGTGTGTTTCAGATCTTTGTCCTGCTGCATAACCCAAGTGCGCTTGAGTTTGAGTTCACAAACTGACAGCCGGACATTCTACTTCAGGATTTTCTGGTAGAGCGCAGAATTCATGGTTCCAGACCATCACACTATCACCACCATGTGTGGCTGTTGGTATGATGCTCTTTTTATGAAATCTAAAAAGTTCAACTTTTAATTCATTAATCAACAAAATATTTGATTCCAAAAGTCTTGGGGATAATCTATTTTTTCTTTTCTTTTTTTGACTAATGTGAGACAAGCCTTTGTGTCTGTTTTGGTTAGTAGTGGCTTTCACCTTGGAACTCTCCCATCTTTGTAGCTTTCTTGTTGCTAAATCATGAACACTGATCTTAACTGAGGCAAGAGAGGCCTGCATGTCTTCTTCTAGATGTTGTTCTGGGTTCTTTTATGAGCTCCTGGCTGAGTCATTGTTGTGCTCTTGGAATATTTGTTTGTAAGCTGGTCACTCCTGGGAACCGTCACCAAAGCGCCAAATGTGGATAATGGCTCTCACCGTGATTCGCCGAGGCGTAGAAATGTCTTCATAACCCTTTCCAGACTGATGAATGTCAATTATTTTGTTTTTCATCTAATCGTGAATATCTGTAGATCACGGCATGATCTCATTCATTTGTACAGTCTGCACATGGACTGTATACTAATATGTGTATATTCATATATGTAGATGTGTGTATAGGTATACTCTGCATTTCCATCCAGCGGCTAAATTACTCATATTTATTCATATGTATATTCATACTATTGCACATAATGTAAATTCACCTATATATATATAGTTTCTGTATATCTGTATTCCACATATTCATAATTAGACATATCTGTAGATTTACAATTATTCTGTACATTAATTTATCCATCTATGCTCACTTTACACTGTATATTCATGTATATATATATATATATATATATATATATATATATATATATATATATATATATATATATATATATATATAGTTTCTTTCTGTAATACAATTTATACATAGACCTTACTTTTATCATACAAGTTTTATAGATCTGTATATATGTTTATATTGCACTGCTAACTTGCACTTCTGGTTAGATGCTAACTGCATTTCGTTGCCTTGTAACTATGTGCAATGACAATAAAGTTGAATCTAATCTAATCTAATCTAATCTAATGATGTGCTTTGAGATCTTTTATCAGGTTTCACTTTGTCACACAGTGATTTCTTGATTCAACAGGTCTGGGAGTAATCAGGCCTGGGTGTGGCAAGTGACATTTAACTTAGCTTTAACTCAGCTTTGAAAAAAAGGAGTTAATGATAATTCATTTATGATTTAGCATGGGGGGGGGGATTACTTTTGCACATTACTTTTTTCCATTAATAAATGAAATCATCGTTTGAAATTTGCATTTTGTATTTACTCAGGCTATGTATAATATAATTTTGTTTGGATGATCTCATATTTGTCAAAGTGTGACAAATATACAAATATTCCAAAAAAACAAAGAAATTAAATCAGAAAGGGGTAAATACTTTTTCACAGGTATGGATTCAGTACATTCATTTCTATATATATATATATATATATATATATATATATATATATATACATATAAACGCCCATATTTGTCATTCGAGTACAGAAACTTACACATTTTCAAATCTTTGAATCTCGATAGACAGACAGACAGACAGAGCGAGAGAGGGGGGGGGGGCTAACAATGGCCTGATGTGAAAGAACAGATTGTGTGGAGAAGCGGGGACAGACTCACAGCACGGATGGGACTCAAGGAATCGACATACGCACCAAATCTGAAATCTGAATTTTAAATGCAGGAGTGGTGGTGACACCTTTTCGTGTTGGGGGATTGGCATCCTGTACAGCTGCTACACGACACCTCAGACCTTACACACACACACACACACACACACACACACATGCACACACACACACACACACAGACACACACACACACACACACACACACACACACACACACACACACACACACACACACTAGACTTGTCAAACTTCAAGTCCTTAGGCAAATACACAGAAAGTCAGGAACCTCATTTGTTTGCTGGAACGCTGCACTAATGACAACTACATCATAAAAGGAAAAAAAAAAAGCTTCTCTGTTCTGCTCAGGATTTATCTAACCGACCCTGGAGACCTGAAGGTTATATAATTAGTGTAAAGGATTTCATTTAATACTTTTTTTTGTTTGTTTATTTGCTTTTTGAATCTCCTAACATCCAGGCTTTTAACTTAATAACCTTTAAAGCACATCATTTGCAAATGATTATGAATTATTCAGTAAAGTCTAACAGGACTAGTAGGAAATATGAGACAGGAATGTAAGTCTAGATCCACCGATGACTTTCGAGTCATTTATATTTGCTAAAGCATTATCACATATTGAGCTACATACTGTACAATAGTTTGCATAGTAACAGAACAGAAACAGAAAACCACATGCTGTCCACATATAGAAAGTATAGAATAAAGCACAGTGTCATTATAGGAAAATAAATCAACACTGGAGTGGAGTGATTATGGCAAACACCTCAAAGTTGTGTTATGTTACTAGAAGAATGCTATTATTATTATTATTATTATTATTATTATTATTATTATTGTTGTTGTTGTTACTATAATTATAACAATACATAATAATAATAATAACAAGAAGAAGAAGAAGAAGATGAATAGTGAGAATATTACAGTTGGACTTTATTTCTTTTACACCATTTCATGTAAATTCTTTAAGAATGAAACATTAAAAAAAATTGAATGCATTTACAGCAAATTTCATGTTGTGGATTGACTTTAAACAAGTTTATCGCATATGTTGTGGCACGTGTAAACAGTTGCTTCCTCGTCAGGATCTCTTTTGGCTCTGTCTTGCCGTTAATACAATAAATAAATAAATAAATAAATAAATAAACAGTTTGTCAACTTTTCTGACACCAATAACGTATAACAGAAAGAAACAATAAATCATAAAGAAGCTTATACACTGTTGTATAATAGAGTTGTATACAGTCACCTACAATATAAAATAAAAGTATGTGAAATTTAAACACCAATAATCTGGTTATGTACATAAATTTCTGCTGTATTCACCAGTCATATATTGTACATATATTCTAAACATATACACACTTGTTGGTTAGTTAATACTGACGTATTACTTTAAAATGGTCCTGTTGAGAAAACAAACAACAACAACAAAACCCCAACTATATTATATAAGGTGTCAGGCCACAACGCGCCTCCAGAGCAGTGCACGGTGTCTGCGGGAGGGATTTGTCTGCTGGAGTGATAAGCATCATTAATAAGGCTATTGAGCATCGCCACATTCATGCCACATATCAAATGTTCGCTGAAAGAGATCTGCTGCTGCTGTCAGGGAGCATTAGACACACCCGAGTGACACGCACATAGCCAGCTGACTGTGGAGATGCACTGGAATACACACACACACACACACACGCACGCATGAACATGGACATTAGCATTAGAACACATTGAGGAATTAGCATTAGAACAAACACACACACACACACACACACACACACACACACACACACACACACACACACACACACACACATAGATCTAGGTATTAACATTAGGAAATGAGCCATGTGTCTGAATGAAGCAAGCTGGAGGAGGGATGACCAAGTCTGGAAATGTTGATGTAAGTGTCAAGTTTGTTTGTTTGTTTGTTTGTTTGTTTGTTTGTTTGTTTGTTTGTTTGTTTGTTTGTTTGTAAAATCTGCACAAATTATCAAATATGAAATGATTTTAAAATAATTTGTGCTGTTATATGAAAATGATCACAGACAACATAGTGTGATGAAACAGACATATCGATGATAACACTAAAGATTATTTATGTTTTATTCCCTTTACACCGCAGCAGCTTGATAATTATTAGAATCTTTGCACTACAGTTTTATATTAATAAACTTTATATCCATTTATAGTTACATTCAATATGGCAGAACATCTTCGAAATAAGGCTACTTCATTATTTTGCTTATATTTGACACTTTCCCATAATATTGTGAATAGGACAAAATCTGTCATTATATTTATTATATTTATATTTATTATTTAGTCCCAGTCTTGTGAGTTCTCATCACACTGTGTGTGTGTGTAGGGAAATGCTCTCATTTTCACTACTAAACATAGCTCTGCTTTCTAATGTCTAATATTTTACCATGCAACTTCATCAAGCGTTTAAGTGATCTCCAAGTACGATTTGTTCCCTCCCATATTCCTTCTGCAAAGTTGACACTTCAGCACTAATAATGTGCTGGACAGTTCTTAACCCAGTTCCAGTGTTTTTAAATCTCCTTAGTTGCTTTCTTTGCTTGATCCAGGACAATGATTTGACCTTTCTGAAATTTTATTTTATTATTTTATTTATTTTTTTATTTTTTTGGCCAGGCAGTGGGTATATAAAGTACAAGAAGTGCTCATGAGGCATTATTTCTTATTTCGTGAAATAACACTTTAATGACTTTACCTTAAAACAAATGTATGCTTTACAAATATAGATAGCCGAAATACTTACACAATGATTAATCTATAGTTAGATAGCTTGTTGGAAAAAAAAAAAAAAAGTGATGAAAATGATTTAAAAAGGTTCATGTTTATTGAGGCACGGTTGAAAATTAACCAGCTTTTATCCCACAAAGCTACACCTTGCTCTATGCCTTTCTGTGACTTTGTAAAATAATTGAGTTAAAACACTCGATAAAACATTAATTAGTTTAGCTGTCTGGAGACGATGCCATAGATAAGAGCCTATGTAATTCATATTGATTAGAATATGCACATCGAATGCAACCTCTTAAGACAAGTCTCCTCTATTAAACTAGCACAAAGCCTGGGTCATCATTTGTACAAAGAGAGATCGGCTCAGATTTTATCTTTAACATAAAAAAAAAAAAAAAAGCTTTGATTGGATTTTTTTTTTTCTCCTCTAAAAGATCTGCACCGGCTGTATTCTGCCTTGATTATATTACCGCTTAATTAGTTTGTATATTGAGTCGAACAGAGTTTATTGATTCCGCACGCTTTCATTTGCAATGCAAAAATTCCTCTAATCCAATGTAATCTCATCCTTAGCCACAGAGAGAATAACGACTTTTTCCCCCCTAACTCTTCTATTTTAATTAGTTTTGTTCTTTCTCTTTTTTGTATAAATGCATCCAGGTTCCTGGAAATGATCGGTTTAACACTTAATGCATTGGGTGATGAAGATTTTTTTTTTAAATTAAAAATAAATAATAATTCAGTTTGTATAGGCTTTAAACATAATTTGTTATATCACGTAATAATTGTGGCAAATTTAGCAAAGGATATAAAAGTGCACTGAAAATTCGAGTTCCTGTATATTACATTAATATTTATTTTTTAACCTGATTGTACAGGAGACATTGCACAAGTGGTGATATTGGAGCATAACAGCACTGGGATATTTAATTGTATGTATCACTTGCAGTCTCAGATGTTCTGTAATCGTTAGTTGTCCCACTCTACCTCCTTAGTAACTGCTTATAGGTCGTTCCGAATTACCTGTGTTGTTCTGTTCGCAGCTAACACAAGGTCTAATGCTAATTAGCTTCTAACACAAGGCTGAATTCCCAAACTCTCTCTAACCCCTAATCAAGGTCACTACTTGGTGTGTGAAACAAGGGATTGTACACCCTACATAGAACACTTGCTTCCCATTTAGTGTTATTTGGGATTCAAAAGGGGAACGCAGAAGTTATAAGGAAGGATATGTGTTGATGGAGCAAAATAACTGGTTAACTGGTTAAAACCCTAACCCTAACCCTAACCCTAACCCTGGGTTTCAGGTGAATAATCATGAATAATGTTGTAATTCACACCGGAGAAGACGAGACAAAATTATAATCTGTTGATAATAAATGGTGTTTGTGGGTGGAACTGGTTGTTTAAAAGCAAAATCACACTTGAGGTCGTGGTGTTGTACTGAATATCAGCACCCTCTTATCTACGGTTGAATCACAACCTTGCTGATAGCACTCCCTCTCGTGATTTTTGTGCTTAAGTAAATGTTATAATAATAAAGGAATAAAACTGTTTTAGGAAACTCACGATGCAGGGTTCACCTTGAATGAGCTGCCGAACCATTGCATGGCTCCAAGCGTACACTCAGTCATACACCACAGGCAATTCGGGAAACACCAATCAGCCTACAGTGCATTTCTTTGGACTGTCGGAGGAAACCGAAGTACATGGAGGAAACCCATCAAGCACGGGGAGAACATGGTGGTGAGATTTAAACCCATAACCCTGAAGGTGTGAGGCGACCATGCTAAGCTTCCATTTTCCTCTTTTAATTGATCATTTTTTAATAATATCACGTTATGTCCATATTGCACAACATTAACTTATCCAACGCTGACATATTTTACTTAAAAAGCATGTGTTTTAGTCATTTACAGCGTAATTTCATGTTGTAGAACATCTTAATTCATGTTCTCCCTTATTTTATGTTATAGCAGCTATAAACACTTGTTTCATCACCAGCCGCTCTTTTCCATTTTCTGGCCAGAACGTATAAAAAAAAGACCCGGACGTTACAGCTGTTCTTCTGACTGTTACAAGCACGGACTCTAGAATCCTTCAATAAACTGTAAAAAAAAAAAAAAATCTCCTTTAAAAAAAAAAAAAAAACATGGCAGTGATTACAGTTTTTTTTTTTTTTAACCTGTTTTTATATGAAGCAAAATACAACTCCTCGTGTGGGTTGTTACGAGGAGGAAACATATTCAACTTACTTATTAATAAATAAACCTGTGGTCTGTTTTGCAGGCAGTGCAAAACTACTGATACAGAAAATTAACTTTCTGGAGTAACTCCAAACTTTCCGACCAATCAGAAACCAGAATTCTGCCCCGGTGTTGCTTAATGCATTCAGATGATCACTTGTGTTTTGAAATAGGAAAGGTTTCAGGTCTGTCTGTTGTGTAAGGCATCTTATTCTCTCTCTCTCTCACACACACACACAAACACACACACACTGCAGTTTATACCGACTCTTTTAAAATAATCACACTGCAGAATTATGAGTGGGTGTGTGTGTTGGTATCAGGCTTCCTTAGATACAGACACAAGACACACTGAAACATACTGATGTCTGGGGGAGGTGTTTTCCTGTTCCTGTCAGTGTGTGTGTGTGTGTGTGTGTGTGTGTGTGTGTGTGTGTGTGTGTGTGTGTCATTTTCATTCACTGGTTCCCAAGCACTTGTGTCTATGTCTATGCAGGTCCTAGAGATAATGTGTGTGTGCATGTGTGTGTGTGTGTGTCTGGGTGTGTGTGTGTGGTCACTGAGTCATGGATCCCAGACAGGATCAAACGCTCACAGCCTCGCCAGCACCGATCAAGGAACAGGCTGATTTACTGCTTTATCAGAGCTCCTGCGCTCTCTCGCTCTCTCTCTCTCACACACACACACACACACACTTACACAATTCACAACGAATGCACAGAAACCTAACAAATAATTTCATCACCTAAATACAGTACAAATAATTCAAGTCACAATTCTAAATATTTCCTCTTTTTAATATTTCTCCCAGATCTCCTCCTACTTCCCCTTTGAGGTTATCGTCCGCATATGTTTTACATCCGTAATTATGTATAAGCCATATGGTAGAACTTATAGCTAAGTAACAGGGATAGTCAAAACAGGGTCTGAATGCTTAACCCTGGAATTTCAGAGTAGCCGCTGGTGCAGGAAGTGGTTTATGACTAACAGCGAGTTCAGTCTCTTTTATAATAACACCTCATAATAATCTTCAAACGCTTATTTTCAGGCTGGTCTCAGGAGTGTTGAAACAGTGGAACTGCCAAATGAATGAAATAATCGGAATGACATCCGAATGCAGGAATTATTCCCTACGTTTTGTTACTGCTGATTTTCTTCACGTTAAAGTGCATATGTTGGCGAATAGCAATCAGCCAAGGTACAATAAGCCCCACCCACAAACCTGCATAAAAGGCACGGCTGAAAATGACCAATAAACAGTAAAAGATAGTTTCCTAAATGCAGAGAGTTGACTGTTTTCCAATAATATGGTGTTTTATTCCTCTTATATCACATTAAAGTGCTCAAACTGACCTTTGTATGCTATGTATGCTTTATCCATTCTTTATGGTTGCATTAACTGTTATACAACAAGTTAACTAATGTTTCACTTTTAATCAAATTTTGTAACATTTATAAATAAAAAAATAAAATGTGGAGCATGCCTCATATTCCAGTAGTGCAACTCAGTCACATCCTAAATCTGTCTCCTTTTATAAGTAACAATTAGCATTTGTTTGAATTTTTAGAGTTGAGTTGCTTTTTTTCCTCTTTCAAATCATTAACATGAAATCAAATTGAAAGTTTTGCAAGAACAAAACGCAAAGACAACGCGAAAACGTTCGTTATATTTGACCCGTCACATCAGATCAAGCATTATGCCACATTTTTCATGACCAATTATGTAACATTTGAAGTCAACCAATTAAGCTTCACATTAGTGAGTGCTAATACTTAACAACATAAAAAACACTCACTATAATACAATATTGAAGGATACACAGGGCACCCATTAGAGGGGAATCAAAGGGTAGAGATGACCCTGCTCCAAGTCTCAGGGCAGCCCAATTCAAAGGGCTAGGGTCAACCCTTAAATGGGATGAACAACAATTTTCTTATATAGCTGAAAATACTATTCATATGTTTTGACATCATTAAAAATATATAATTATATACCATTCAGGGGGGTCTACCCAGCCTTGTGCCCTATGTCTCCTGAGATAAGCCCCCAGAAACTGTATACAGGATAAATTGGTAAAGATGATGATGTTATCTAATACCCAACATCTCTTCTGTTATTGTGAAATGGTATGCTCCAAACACTTGGCAAACCAGGTGATCACACGCTCAGCAAAACAAAAGTGATTAAAAACGATGTGCTTTACATTTCACTGAGGCCAATCTACAGTGGATAACTTTAAGATTTACAGGATTTTCATCCCTATGCATATCTAGTTAGACAAATGAAGCCCATTGTGTTGCTTCATCATGAGAATCTATTAAACATTTCTTGTAAAAATTGGAAATAAAAATGATATTTAGGTGCAAATATGGTTTCTCAGCTCCAATCCATAAACTTAGTCAATGTAATAGTTAATGTTACACTGCATTTCCCTTTTCAGCAACAGAAATCCAACAGGTTTTTAGACACCTTTTGTGTTCGTTAAGCAACATTTTGGAGAAATGTATGATATGAGCTCGAGGCTCTCATTTACAGCACACAGGAAATACCAGTAATATAAACTAATGAGGTATTTAATCAAAGTGCATTATACAACGGTACGAAGAACCAAGTTTCAAAGCATTACTCAGGACTAAACTAAATGTACCATGACTTATGGTAACATACATTCGTTCTATCATATGCTTTCAATACAACACTGAAGCTGTCCAGATTTTATTTTAGACATTGTGCAGGTTCTAGCCCACATGTGCTCCCTTTCTGGACTGCATTAGTATTCATTCTATCCATATCTCATGCACAATGTGTAGAAATTATAATAAGGGTTTATTTATTTATTATTGCTTTATTATTGCTTAAATCCTGATTATGAACTTTTGAACCTCAAAAGTCCAGAATTTCCAGCGTCTTGTAAAAGAAGATGCAAGATTGTAAAGTCTGATTCATGCAGTCACAATAAGAGGTTTATTCTGGTCAAGATTTCTGGTGGATCTGGGTGCTTTCCCAGGAACACTGGACGTGGAATACATGGACCTCTTTAGTAATTCCTAAAACCACTTTCCAGCTGTCAAAAACTAATTTGTCTACATTTTCTACAGCATTACAACAAATAGTGACGTTTAGCAAAGAATACAGTATAGCTGTATCTGATTAGAGCTTCATGATGAAGTATTATTGTTTTGAATGTTTGAAAGAAATCATTACTAATATTTGATTATAAGCACAGTTATTAGGACGACACTACATTCATCTGTACATGTATTTGTTTAGTGCTCCAATACCAAATTTCTGTATCTGTATTTGTGGTCTAAAAAAAAACTCTACCACTATCCATCCTTCCATTATCTTTGCCTCTTATCATGTATATGGTTGCAGGGGGCCTGGACCCTGTCCCAGAGAACACCCTGGATGTGGTGCCAAACCAACACACACAACGGGAGGTTTGGAAACACCAATCCGACTACACTACATGTGTTTAGATTCAGGAGGAGACCTGAAGGAATCGACCAAGCATGGAGCGAATATTCAAACTACACACACACAGGAAGCGGGATCCCAACCCCCAACCCTGGAGGCACAAGGTGACAGTGCGAACTATTAAGCCACGGTGATGCGACTCCACCACTACTGTATACTTTGGAAAACACAGATGCCATCAGTATTAGTTCCTCAATCCTGCAAAACTGTGTCACTCCTGTTCATAATCGGTGTCTCAGTCTCAACTAGGGATGTGCATGGGACTGTTTTCAGAAGTGAGCTTTTTCGCCCTATTGACATATAATGGGGATTTAACTGTGGATTCCATTAGTAGAGGCACGGGGGAAGGTTCGTTTAACTCTGACGCTAAGACGCAAAGTCACACCCTCTAGCAACACAATTAGCATGATTAGCATGGTGCTAACAATGTTAGCATGTTGCTAGCATGGTGCTTAGGAACTTCTACTCCTGCACCATAGAGAGCATCTATGCTCTCAGTCATCCCAGCAATGGACTGTTCTCTCTGTTGCGGTCAGGAAAGTGCTTCCGCTCCCTGAAGGCCAACACAGAGAGACTGAGGAGGAGCTTCTTCCCGCAGGCTATACGAGCTCTCAACCACAACACCATATAGGACCTACCACTCACACACTTGCACATTTTGCACACCTCAGGACTGCAAACTTTTTAACTTTTACTTTTTACCAGGACACACAATCCGTTTACACATGGAACATTTGCACATTATCCTGACAATAACTGGACACTACATTCTGGACTGCACTACATTACATTTCTATCATATTTCTGTCATATTCATTTACTATATATCTTTTCTATTTCTATTTTTATTAGATATTCTTTAACTTTTTTTATATTTATCTTATTCCAATATTTTATTTTCATTTTTATTCTTATCTGTATATTATGTATGATGCTAACAATATTAGCATGATGCTAGCATGATGCTGGCATGATTAGCATGTTGCTAGCATGAGTCCAGTGTTTTGCCATGGAAATTTTTCTTCAGAAAATGTACCTCCTTAGTTGTAATTATAGTTGTATTTGTGGTGCTCCTCAGGGTTAGTGTTAGGTCTTTTCTACTTTTCATTTGATACACTAATCACTATAAAACACGTTGATGATACATGTCCGCTATCCTTCCTATAGATCAGGAGAAAAGAGCTGACCAGTATCAGGACGAGGTGGACACTCATTAACTGGTGTGATTTAAAAAAAGTAAAGAAGGTATTTCTTCCTTCCTTCCTGTGGTGATTCAATCTGATCCTGGTCGTTTGCACAATGCAAATTAAAGCTTTCAAAATTGTTTAATGTGTGTGCAAAACTTTCCAACGTTTAAACTGCACAAGCAATTCAAAAGTAGCACAATAAACTCACAATGCAATTATCTGTAAAAATCAGTTTTGACTGGTCAGACAAATGATTCTTATTTGAGAGTACATTCTTGTACCATCAGTAAGGAGATACAGAATGGCTAAACAAAATCGGAGAAAGTATGAATCTTCTTCCATCCCTCTATCAAGTCTGATAGTAGGTGGGTAAACTGGTTAGAGTTGATGACGAGGTTGAATCAGACGATGTGGATGTTGATATTTGATGTCATGATGTGAGTTGTGTATGGAACTGCAACACCTCAGATTACAAAGTAAATTTCTGAGCAATTGTACAATAAAATGCCTTTGTATCATATATCATATATAGACAAGATGTTACACTATAATAATTCTCATCATTAATGACTATCTTGTTTAGAAGTAAACTTTAAATGAGACGGAAAGAGAATTTAATAATTAACCATTATAATTAAACCTATTGTGTTTAAACATACAGTAGATGAAACAGAATTATTGTAACATCATAACACAGAAGGCACAATGGAAAAGTGTGGTATAAGAAAGCTAACCTAACTAACCATTGTTAGAAACAAACCTTTTGGATTAACATTTAGGAAGAAGGTTAGGAAAACCTACATGGAATATTTCAGCACCATTATAAAAAATTTTTTAGACTGAAAAAGTAAAAGGGGTGGCATGGTGATGTAGTGGTTAGCACTGTGGCCTTGTACCGCCAGGGTCGAGGGTTTGATCCTTGCCTCAGGTTTGTGTAGGCTGCCTGTGCTCCAGCCTCTGTACACAGGAAAAGTGCTATTGAAGATAAATGACAGAGTAAAGGAAAGTTGTTTTTTATTTTTGTTTCACTCTCTCCTTTTTAAATACTTATCAACCCTCCAGTCCAGTAGGTGGCAGTAATATACTTAAAAATCCTCCAAAAACATAAGAAGAATGTCTCTTGTTTTGATTGGTTTTGTGTTTGTTTGTTTGGTTGGTTGGTTGGTTTACTTGATTTACAAGGAGGTAGGTTGAAATCAAATACACCTAAAAATAAACAATTCATAAATATGATTTTAAAAATCGTCTAACAATTCTCACAAACATATATTTTTTTTACAATGAACTTAAACTGACTTTCAACCAACTCTCAAGAAGGATTGTTTTTTTTTTCTCCTCCCATGTTCTTTTAGAGCTCAGTTGCTCCATGTGCCTGTTAAATAAGATTAAGATTTTTATTTCTTAAGATCTTATATAAGATCTTTCTTCTACAACTTGTATTTTCACACCATAATAATAATAATTCACATTCTCACCCTCACAAGGCACGGCCATGTGTTTGTTACATGGTCCTGGTGGCGCTGTGGCGTTGTGGTTAGCAATGCGTCCTTGCACCACCAGAGTCAAGGGTATGATTCCCAGCTCAGGTCTGCACTCGTGGCGTTTGCACTGGTGGGTTTCCTCTGGGTACTTCTGGGTTTCCACTGTTTTACTCCCACAGTTCAAAGACATGCAGATTAGACTAATTGGCGTCCCCAAATTGTCTGACCGTTGACAGATTGTCACCCTGTCTATGGTGTACCCTGCCCATGCCACTACACCAAAAACTTTGATTGGATTGTGAGTCCATCTTACTGCAGCTCAGCCCAAGTCATTCAGCGTCTTCAGCAACCAGCTTTCCTTCATACCTTTTCCACTTCAGTAAAACAAACATTTTTATACCAATGTTAATTTTGTTTCCTAGATGATCCTTGTGATCTGCTTTGGCAGTTCTTGATGCAGCAGTTTTGTCCTGGCATAACAACATCATTTACTAAAATCGAGTTTCTCAACAACTTCCAACAGACAGAGAACACCTCATCCATCAACAATGGCACCGACACGTGAGTGATGTGCAGCATGATGTCAATTTCACAAGACTTATACAGTATCTATTTAGCACTTCTCTACCATAGTATCCTGTGCTCTTCTTTTAAGTGTCAGCGTCAAAGCATGTTTTTGTATCATTTTAGGTTATTTGTTAGTAAGATCGTTGTTAATGATGTGGATTATTTTGTTAGTGTAGCTCCTTGTTTAGCTATTAAAGAAGGACAACCTGAAAGTGTGAGTCATTCTGGGTTTTTGTGAAATCTGGCAACAACAAAGGGAAAAAAAAAAAACTCCTACCATGTTTCTTTAAAGGCTCTTTTATTGTTTTTATTATTTATTTATTTATTTCTTTATTTATTCATCTTGCCAAAATGTAAACAAAATAAACGCCTAATTTCAACCATTATGAACCAGGCCAGGCAGCTACTAAAGATGAATGAATGAATGCTGCAAATGCTTCACACACCACAACACACTCATGTTAAAGCACATGGTCTTTGTTGCATTCCTCAACCTTTATATTTGCCCGCTTGCTCGCACATGCATACAAAACTTTTTGTTCCATCCTGCCAGATCCCAGTCCTTCGTTTTCAACCAGATGCCCTGTGAAGATTCCTGGCAGGCTATTTAAAGAAAACAAAATAGGAGCGCGCCTCCTTTCTATATTGGTGTCTGTTTGGAACACATAATCTGTTCATTCTGAAAAACCTATTAACATGGGCTTCATAGAAAGTGCTTCGACCTGATAGCAAGCACAGAGAGCAAAAAGTAGCTAAGGAATGTGAATATCTGCAACAGAATGTAAACGTAAAAAAAAAAATTTAAAAAAGGAATGAGAAGTAAAGGTGAGTGGTGTGAAACAATTGTCTTTTAAATTCCTTCTGATTTGGCGATGTTCTACAGTATGGGAAAGGATTTAACGCTTGAAAAAAGCAGCTAGTACAAGACACAATGCAGAACGAAAGAGAGACAGAGAGACAGAGGTGGGGGTGACGGGAAGGGACTGGATGTTAAATGCCATGTCATTGCTGTTATACGTAAGGGAGAGCTGCGATAAATTGGGTCAAGCGCCATTGATCTTGGTTAGGGGGCGTGGAAGTCACCGGCTGACCCCCTTTTACCCTCTGTGTAAAATGCACAGTCATGACCTAGTTAAGCTGAACTGAGGACAGTATACTGTATATCAACAACTGTTAGAAATGTTAGAAATTATAAAAGACAGAAGGAGAAATTGATTCTGGAGGACATTATATTCTTTCTGATATAGAAGTTCATTTTCAATTTTTCATGACACACAATGGAAGGGAAAATTTGATTTATACTTCCAGTGGAGAAGTTTATATTCTCTTCACCAAAAGGATGGCATCGGGTGCTACCATGCAGCAGGTAAGATTGTTGGGTCTCAGTGGCAGGGTCCCTGAGTCAAGCTCTGTAGTGTAGGACATGCTCTCCTCATGTGCCCATATGAGTTTCCACAGGGTTCTCCAGTTTCCTTCCACCTCCGTCAAACCAAAAACCAACAGCTGACGAGGCTACCTGAACGTGACCCAGTGTGTAAATCTAGGGGCTAAATCCAGTTCCGAAAAACGAATCCATGAATGCAGTTCCCTGAATGACCATTAGGACCTTTTGGTCCAAAAGTGAGTCAAGCCCCGTAGTCCCCATGTTAAAATGTCATTGCCTGGTACAAAAAAGCGTTTTTGATCTCAATGGTTAGACCGTTCATGACAACTGTACAGAGTGAATTTTTATGTAACTCGTCAGCTAAAATTACATTAAGAAATATAATTATGTATAATTAGGAGCGTGGACAGTTTGAGTGACAGCTACATTGCAGATGTTAAACTGCTAGCTGTTTGCTACACATTACTTTAGTGTTTAACTTGCCACAAGAAATGTAGGAGTTGGCAGTGTACAACGATGGAAAAGTTCAGTCGAATGCAAAGTAACATTAGCATATAAATTAACATTAGCCACCTTAGCATATTAGCAAGTTAAGCTTGCTAGCTTGTTTTAACTGAGATATGTAGGCATGTTCCAACTGACAGCACACTCCACTCATTCCGTGCATCTGCCCATTTGTGTGCCCATGGTGGTTTAGTGGTTAGCACTGTCAGCTTGCACTTCCAAGGTCCGGGTTCCTCCAAGTGCTCTGGTTTCCTCCCACAGTCCAAAGACATGCAGGTCCAAGACAAGAGGTTCCTTGATGTATGGATTTTCCCATTTATGGATTAACCAGGGTTTAGGTGAAGTCAACTCCTGCCAAGATGGCGAAAACCAAATGTCCCACAGTTAAGCTTAAGATGTTGTGAATTTATCTGCCTTTTCTGAAATACCAGCCGCTCTGGCAGCAACCACCATGCTACATTTGCAATGAAAAATCACACTTTTCTCTTCAATCTGGCATTTGATATGAACAATAACTGGAGCTCTGGAACTGTATCTAATGGATTGATGATCTGAACTGCACATCTGATCTAGTGCAACATGATCAGCGTCAATAAGCAATGGTGATTGCGTTCCTATTAAAGTGACACTTAGGTATTTAATGAGATCCATCCATCAAGGAACCTCTGTAGTCCAACTAAGGGCCGTGGAGGACAATAGTGGTGACCATTGTACTTTTTCACATTTTTTAAGACTGTGGTAGGACCTGTTGTCAACATTTACAGGCACATTCACACACTACAGGCAATTTGGGAACTCCAGTTAGCCTACTGCATGTCTTTGGACTGGAATACCCAGAGGAAAGCCACCAAGCACAGGGAGAACATGTAGACTCCATGCACACATGACAGGAATCTAGCTCCGACCTTGGAGGTGCAAGGCGACAGTGCAAACCACTAAGCCACCATCCCGCCACCTCATGAGTCAATATCAGTTCCAAAGATAAAACAGTGAGAGCAAACATACTTTTCTTCTTCCTACTATCGCTTATGATGTTCAATAAATGTTGTGTCTTAGTGAGATATACGTAAACAAATTACCAAAGCTTGCATTAAATATAATATATATATATTATATAATAATCTGACTAGAAGAAAAAAAAAGTTTTATTGATAAACTATAAAAAAAAGAGGGTTTTTTTGGGGGGGTTTTTTTTTTTTTTGTCACCCAGATACCCAGGGGTACAAATGATTAAGAAAACACAGTTTCTTTCAAACACACTCTTTACAGAGTGCTGGAGAGGAGACAAAGCATTATTTCTCCTCTTGTTTGTTGGCTGATTTTACTAAATCGTGCACAAGAATTAAACAAAGATGAATGAAAGAATTACAAAAAGAATATCATGTGACCACTCTAGGGCTTCTCTCTCTCTCTCTCTCTCTCTCTCTCTCTCTCTCTCTCTCTCTCTCTCTCCACCGTGTTGCCGTCTGTCATCAAAATCCCAACTGGGGCTCCCTGAATTATCGACGGGTTTAACCATGTAAACTGTGTATGAATCAACTCCAAAGCTTTCGTTACACAGTTAGCAGTGTTTGAGTAACCGTAAGACATGCGTGTGTACACACACACACACACACACACACACACACTTCAGTACAGCTACCGGTCTGGGGGGTTTGCTACACCATGCCTCTCGTCAGAATGAGATTTGGATGGTGTATGGGACTAGAGACGGTGTGTGTGTGTCCTGATGTCTCTTGTATCTTTTATGCGCTTGTTCTGAGCTGGATGCAAATTTCAAGTTTGAAAAGAGTTCCAAAAAACATCAAGCACCGTTAAAGTCCGTGCAGCGCAGTTACTTTCAAAGGGGTGACATTTTTTTCTTTCTAAAAAAAAACGATGGTATAGATTTAACACTTAAAGCAGTAAACAGCGAATAAACGAATCACATTATTCATTAACATCAGTCGGTGTTTTTATGTGTTTACCAGCAATGCTTTCCAGCATCTGTGTGTGCCGGCATCTTGGAATTCTCCTGCCTGTTTAAGTGCAGCGATTGGGGGAAAAAAAAAAAAAAAAAAAAAAATGGTCGGCTTCCTGTTGTTGTTTAGAGCGCAGGGAGTCTATTCAGGCCTGAGGAAGTGGAATAATTTAAATACAGATGTTTTTCACCCAAAACACCCTCGTGAGATGGAGTGAGAGCGAGAGGGAGGAAGAGAGAGAGAGAGAGAGAGAAAAAAACAGCAGTCACTTGTGTAATGAACTAGTGAGACTGAGAAGACAGAGAGGAAGAGGAATAAAGAGTAAGTAATAAAGCAGATGACAAAAGCGCAGCCTAATTGTATGGATGTTAAATTATTTCACTTGTGATGGTTTTTAATCTGCTTTTGTGAAAGGGCAAATGTTTTATTATTTCACAGAGACGACAAACTCTATAACCCAATATTGTGCTGTAAATATATACATTATACCTACATGTAACACTTTCACAATTCTTCTGTTTAACATTTATTGCCACATGTATTCCATATGTATAGCTTTCTTAATAAATGTACAATATGTATCTAGTCATGGTGCTTCTTCTAAATCGCATTACAGCATCATATTTTAATCATTTTTCTTGGCAGTTTAAATAATTACTGATATTTCTGATATTTAGTTATGTAATTCTAAATTGAATATTTAATTAAAGTGAAAACTGGTTTTATTATTTAATAATTTACTTATCTATCTATTTATTTATTTGTTTGTTTACATAACCTAATTTTTTCATGTAATTGTTTTTATACTGTGTTTATTATTTGGCTCATATGTTCCTTTAATTTATTTGTACAGTCTCAAGAGCAAACTTAACTTTCACTGTGGTTAAAAAAATTATAATTATCATTATTAATTTTTTACAGAATAAAACAAAGAAAAATAAATAAAAGTACATGTATGACAAAAAACTATACTGTATATTTTTATAATATAGTATAATTTATAACAATATATATTTTCAGTTATTATAAAATAAAATATAATTTACAATATATATAACTAATATTAAATATCTCTTATAAAATAAATATATTCACAAAATTTTTGAATATTATGCATGATGATCTAAGGTTAGAATAGAGTCCTTTATTTATTTGTTTGTTTATTTATTTATTTTATCCTTGATATATTTATACTTTAATAATGGAAAATGATGCAGCACCAAGAATATTGTTTATAATATAATTTATTTGATAAAAATAAACAAAATGTATTGCATTATTCTATCATTTAAATGTATCATTATACCACCATTAATAATCCAGTTATGAAACACTGACTAAATAGGTTTATTTCTTTAGATTATTAATTGATTAAAAAACTGACTGTATAAGTTAAAAAGATGAGTTTTTTTTTTTTTTTTTTAATGAAGACGTTTATTATATAAAGGACGGACAAATATGCTCAATAACAGACCCCAAGCAGACCTAAGACCTAGAATAATGTAGCTGGCAGACATGGGATGAACTTTCAAAAAAAAAAAAAAAGTATTTTTCTCTCCAGATAAAATTGAGCTAATGTAATATAAAAGAAATTGTATTAATTAAAGATAAAAATTAAAACTAGCAAATGTGACATTTTTCCCGAATGGTGTAAATAATTGGCAGAACAGGGGGAAAAAAACATCTCTTTGTGGATGTCTTTAATAAATAAAGGTGTCTCTGGCACGATTTTAATGTCTGAACCTTCGGTACAATCGAGAATCCGAGCGCGAGTTTTGCCGCCAGCTTTTATTTGCTGTGTGTTTAAATCGCCCCGTGACTGCCGATGCCTCTTAGACCTTTTAATTTGTTTAGTCTGTACTAATTGCTTCCATATAGAGTTCAGGGGCATAAACAAGAAGGAAAAAAAAAGGATGGTTTTTATCACTGAAGTATGCCATGACTGTAAAAGAGGCCTCTCGGTGGAGTGATGTTGTCTGTTGACTCGTTCACAATCAGCCTCTGTTCACAGTTTAACCTCCGGCCCTGTTATTAAACCATGCCTTATCCTACTTTAAACGATTAAATGTTTCAGAATGGATGCCAATAGACTCGATGCCAAAGCATTCCTTTACTCTAGCTGAGAATTACAAATGGAAGAAAAACTGAATGTAAGACTGATTGAGGGCGAAAAAAACAAATCTAACACTTCACTAAATATTGTCATATCCTGAGACGCCATTGCTCTCCCAGGTCCTGTTTTGAAACCGAGGATGTGACCTCAAGCCTTCGGCATGCTGTTCACCGTCCTCGCTGAGTAACTACCTCACTTCTTTTCCTCTCCTAATCTCATCATTCTCTCTCATCCACTTTCCATTGTGCTCCTGCCTCCCCTCCATTTTGTAAAGTGCTCATCGAAAGGTCATGAGAGGTCAGCCGGAGTTGCGAAATGGCCCGTGACTCGTTGACCCGTGGCTGCTGAAGTGTACCCGACTCCTGAGAAGGGCCTGCGGCGAAGAGCTGCCAATACACGCCTGATTATAACAAATCAGAGATCTTCTTAATGTAATAATATGATCAATTCCAGCCCCACTTGGTTAGAATAAATAGATCCTGACCTAATGTTCACCTTTAGACTAACCATTCCTATGAGAGACAGAGAGAGAAAGAGAGACAGAGTTTTAATATATATACTATACAGTAGATAAACTATTTAAACTACATATGAAATGAATGACATGTTAGTTCAGTTCAAGTTCATTTGTATAGTGTTTTTATTATTATTATTATTATTATTATTATTATTATTATTATTATTATTATAGAACTTCCTCCTGGGAAACCTTGAGAGGAGCCAGAAGCCGTCATCTTCTGGGTCAGACAGGATAGAGCTATAATAAATCATTAAAGTTTACAGGTGTAGGATGTTCATAATGTCAGGATGTTCATTGTGAAGAATTAGATCCTTTGATGAGCACAGGACCATCTTTTAAAATTACAGTCGCAGTTCTTAGAAGATGCACATATCACAATATCGTTATCTCCCAGTCCAGAAAATATAGGAAAACCTCATGTTTCTAAACGTGACCATTTAAACATTTTGTGTTGAAATCCGTGACCAAAGAAATCTGACCAAACACAAAATGTTCAGCAAACAAATGTCATTCGTTATTAATATTAACATTTGCAATAAACAATCGTTCCACGGTGCAATGTAGTCTGTTAACAGTAATCGTTGGTTGCTAAGCAACATTACGGGCAAATATCGCAGAGGGTGTTCAATAGCTTAAGTGTAACAGGTTTATTGATTTTAAACCTGACGCATTAGTGCAGATTCAGTTATTGTGATGCGGTCACAGGGGTGCACACATCAGGGATTTAGCTTTGACTGTGGCTCGGTCAATCAGGTATTAAAAGTAGAAGTACCTCATTTATAATATAATTTATTACAAAATAGCTTCAGATGATGCATTTATGTTAAGACACTATGCACACTTTCACTCCTTTGTTCATTTATTTATTTATTTATGTTTGTTTGTTTTTGCCAGTCTTTATTTTGCAAATGACCACAAACAAATAATAATCCAATGTTACATGCATATTATTATTATTATTATTATTATTATTATTATTATTATTATTATTATTGTTATTATTATTATGATGATGATGATGATGATGATGATGCAACCTTAATTTATAAAAAAAAAAAATTAAGAAAAACCTTGTTTTGTTTTCTTTCATTATTTTTATTTTTTGTATTCAAAAGGCACATTATTTTTTTTTCCACATTCAATTAAAATTAATTCTCCTTGAGCAATGCTGTTCAAAAGAGCTAAAAGCCATGGTGAGGGCACTGTGACACAGAACACGACGAGCTCCGTTAAAACCCCTTCTCTACAGGAAGATAACGGACCACATCTGCGGTTTCCTGAGATCTGATTGGCTACCTGTTTCTCTGCCAGCTGCAGAGGAAAAAAAAAAAAAAAAAAGGCCTGCGAAAGCACAAGAGCGGGGGTGTTATCCATGACTTTTTAAAGTCGCGGCGGCAGATTCCTGCTCTGGTGGCTTTCTGGTTTGTCTCAAAGCTGCCTACTGCGTGCTTACCTTGGGAAAGTCATAAAAGAGATTATTTAGAGTCGGGAATAATGGTATGCTTGAAGGAGGGGAAAGAGGTAGAGGGAAACAGAGATAGCAGCAGACACAGACTCGAAGAAGTGAGTAAAATTTTCCGACCGCTCTTCGCGTTCATGTAGGTCAGGATTGTTTCGGCTGCTAATTGGCCGATCGTGTATCATACGGGGTCAGGTGTCCCGGGCTGGCCTGCGCTTTACTGCTGCATGCCCAATAAGTCTCTGCAGAGCATGCATTCAGACATGGTTTTTGCCAAGAGGGTGTGTGTGGGAGTGAGAGAAACCGAGAGGTCTGTGTTTTGCGATGATGTAATCAGGGTCCATGCCAGGGAGAACTCGAGTCTCGTTGAGCTTTACACGATACTCAGCCGAGCTCAACCGACAACCGCGTGACATGCCAATCCTTCGTCATTTATTTACCTGTGGCTTTTTGTAGACAGACACCTGATTCCTCGGCTCCTTCCACTTCTTCTAGAGCTCTGGCTAGGTTTAGCTGACCCCTTTCTCTCTCTCTCTCTCTCTCTCTCTCTCTCTCTCTCTTACATTCTCCCGCTCATCATCTAACTTTAATCAAGTAAATGGATGCATTCAAACGCTGCTAATTTCAGTCCAGGTAATTGCTTGCCTTTAATTAAATGCGATCAAAAGAGCATTTTAAGTGATTAAAAGAATCAAAAAGATGCAGTTACAGCCTCAGGATATTACGGATGGAAGGATATACAGCGCTGCGTCAGGCCAAAGATATTTCCTTTTGGAATTTTTTTTTAGTTTTTTTTTTTTTTTTTTAATAGACAGCCTCTCCAGTCGAATAATAACTCATTGTTAGATGCAAATGCACGTCGGTGCTGTATCAGCTCTAAAGCCCAGCTTTTTCTCCTGATGGTCTATAAATGACAGTTGAATGACTGTGCGGTCTTTAAGACCAGCTGTGCAGCGTAATGCGGTTATGGAAGATCGAAGCTGACATAGCGTACGCAGCATGGCACAGAAGTGTGTGTTTACGTATATCATAGAACAGACATAAAACCATTTTTATTATCCATATTTCTCATTTGTGCAGACAGTAATTGAGTCCATCATGTAAATTAAGGGCTTGAAACAATAGTTTTTGTTTGTGGGCGTATTGAGATTAGATTTGAACTAGCGCATAAGGAATGTTTTAAAGTGTGTTTTGCATATATATTATTAAGTTCACCCTTTAATGGTCACATATTACTGCACTTTAGTTGTCACATGTGCATCCCAGTTTTGTTAGCCGGCTGGGGTCAGAGGACAGGGTCAGGCAGGGTTAAGGGCCCAACAGTGGCAACCTGGTGGAGATGGGGTTCGAACCACCGACCTCCCTGTGTGTGTGTGTGTGTGTGTGTGTGTGTGTGTGTGTGTGTGTGTGTGTGTGTGTGTGTGTGTGTGTGTGTGTGTACGTGCGTGCGTGCGTGCGTGTGTGTATAATTATATTATAAACCTTTATATATAAAAGTATTATAGCATTAATATTGCACTATGTACACACACCTGTTGTACAGAACTCTGAATGTAATTGTTGTAATTGTAACCATTTTTCTCTTTTTCTTATCTCATTACCAAATTTTCTACCTTAAAAACTGGTAAAGTCGAATGCAAGCTAATTGACTAGCAGTCGCATAGCCTAGTAGGTATTTCTGATGCCAGCAAGACATCTTCGATGGCATATAATAATAACAACAAAAATGCTATTTACTTGCTAGAAAACATGCATTTAAGCACAAGAAACAATTTTATATTCTCTGATTATATTATTTCTAATTCCCTGTGAGCTCTATGATGATTGTAAGTAAATTGCGTGACATAATGTGCTTTAGACCCAAGTCTAATCAAGTTCCTTATATACATTTGGAAAGGGTCACATCCAAACAGCTGCCTGTGAAAAGCTCATCGTCGTGTATGTGTGTACGTGCGCGTGTGCGCATGTGTGTGTGTGTGTGTGTGTGTGTGTGTGTGTGTCCTGAGAAATACAGTTATCTGTTTCTGTTTGCTATCACATTCTGATAAAGTGAATGGAAAAACTGAGAAATTCTGGCTAACTAGGATTTAACACTATCACAGGAAAGACCTGCATTCTCACACACACAGAGGAAGAAAGAGAGAGAGAGAGAGAGAGAGAGAGAGAGAGAACTCACATATACACAACTATGTCTATTTTTTTTTTTTTTTCAACAGGATCTATTGCAGATTGCGATATGAGAGAATCTGTGATATGGTGTGTGTTTTGCACGAGTTTGTTTGGTGAGTTTTTATTTCCACATGAAGATCCGAAATATGGGTTACAGTCAAACTAAACAAATCAAATCTTCCTCTGATGGGTGATTTATTGTAGCCTGAAAGCACAAGCACATGTTTAAACCAATATAGCGAAAGGACAAGTACAGTATTACACAGTAATGAAAGTGGAAGTGCTGAGTTTCACCAGTTGCACTATAGCGAGGCTTACCAATGGAAAGTTGATCAGAATTATTCCTCTGTGTCAAAGTGATGACGAATTCTTACTACAGTAAATCTGATCATAGGGATGTTACTGATTAATCATTAATCAAAGAATTTAACTGATTTAAAATTTGACTATATTAATTTTTATATTAACGATTAACTGTTTTATTTTTTTCCTGTAGCAGTCACCTTTTACAAAGATTCAAGATTTACATGTCTGAGTTCTTGATGAATTTCTTATCCCAGAACATACAGATGCTAAACTGACTGTTGTATGTTCACGGGCATTTCACGAGTGCCTTAGGTGAATAGCTAGTCTGTGACTGTGTGAGAGAGATCTGGCTGAGATTGTGCTCACATAAATAGAATTTGACATAATAATAATAATAATAATAATAATAATAATAACAATAAAACTAATTGTTACATTAAGATCAATGTTGATACTCTAACAGGTCACTGACACACATATTGATACATATTTTCTTTCATTTCCTACTCATTTTCCTCCTTATTTTATTTCGATTCCGCAAAGCTGCTTTAGGAAAATGACCATTGTTAAGCGCTATATAATAAAATTGAAAATTAATTGAATTGAAATGTTTGGGAAACACTGGATTGTGCCAAAAAAAGTGTCTGAATAAAACTTAAACTGAGTGAGAAGGTGCATCTGGTTCATTTCATTATTAATGATTAATCGATTATTGATTGCTAATGTGTTCGACTATCAATTATCATTATTTGAAATTTGCTATCCTAGTTATTTACATTAACTAGTAAATAACTTTTAGGCATTTGGAAGACGCATTTATCCAAAACGACTTACGGAAAGTGCTTTGATGTTTCCGTCATTGGATAGATCCAGAGTTGGAAAGAGTTTTTTTGTGTAAGTTTTTTTTTTTATGGGGGGGGGGGGGGGGTTAAAGTTGAAGGCATGAAATGAGTTATTAAAGTTGAAGACATGAAAATACAGAACATAAGATTAAATTATGTAAATTTTTATACCATTAGGTAACATACTACGCTAGCTGGATTTGATTTCCTTTTCCTTTTTGCTATTGTTAAATGAAATTGAATTGTACAATTCGATCCTCAAACATGAGTTAACTATCTGTACCTCAGAGGTTCATTTTAGCCATCTCTTGTTAGTGATAGTAGATGATTTTTAAGAGACTCAAGAGATCAAGAGAATTATGTTTTTGGCAAATTTCAGCATTTGTTTGACATTTTATTTCTTTCTTAGATTTAAAAACATTATTATTCGCATTAGCATTAGAAATCTATATATATATATATATATATATATATATATATATATATATATATATATATATATATATATATATCCTGGGATAATAAATTCATCAAAAGAGCTCAGACATTTTTTCGACAACTGAAGAATCCACACGCCATCCCATAATTAACACTGGGCAGTTTTGTCCTTGTTAACAATAGACACTTCTTCACTTCAAAGCCTGAAGTAATGAAAAGTTTTACACCAAGCATGGGAGGCTACATTCCAGCTTCAGAGCGCTCTGTGGGCCGGCACTGGTGTGACGATTCAGATAGGACTAACCTGCAGAGATGAAATGAGAAACCTGGTGGGATGTCCAAAGAAGAAGGTGATAGAGGCATGAGCAAAAGAGTAAAGCCAGGAAGATTGTTGTAGGAAGGGAAACGGAAGTGGATTTGGTGAACAAAGTAGCCACTTTTTTTATTTTATGACTTTCAAGATGTTCAAGTCAAAGAGGAATTTTGATTGTTCAAAATAACAGAAAGCAGTTATAAGAGTTAAAAACTCCCCTCATTTGTCTATATAATCCTCTGCTACACTAATGCACTTATCCCAGTGTTTCACTAGCGCTTGGACACCATCAAGGCTGAACGCTTTCTTGGTACACCAGAGCCATGACTGGACGTCAGAAACTTTGTTCCCCCAAGAACTCCTGTAACGGCCAAGCATGTAGAAATGGCTTGGAGCGAAGTCAGGGCTGTACGGGCGATGTGGCAATAACTCCCACTCGAGTTCCTTTAATGTGCAAGTGGTGTTGGTGAATGATCGTGTGTTAAGTTCCCATATGCAGTTATGCAAGTTATTGTCGATTTTCAACGATCAGGCGTTCCACTCGCTGAATGTTCACGGGAACGACTACAGTGGGCTCCGAGCTACCTCGGCCAGAATCGTCAAAGACGTACGGACTTCTTTAAAACATTTGCTTTGCTGATATTAAGACTCTCATCACTATTCACCATATACACCCCTTGTATAATGTATGTATTTTTGTTCTATTTTTCATTACACATTATTCCATTTGTCTATTCGCAAGTGTTGCCAGCAGTATTTAGCCCTCACTTTATCTCTTTCTAAAGTTCCTTCAGTCTGTCTGGCTCTGTCACCTGTTTATCTGTACATTCTGCTCGAACCAATCAGATGCTATGGAATTGATGATGTCGCTCTAATGACATCATCAATGCCAAAGTGGCTCATCATCTCTAAACTAAAGGATCTGAGTAATGTTTCTGCCATCATCTAAACTGTGTTGCGTAGCTGCAGTGCGCTCTGAGACTTCAAGAGCAACAGTTGGACCACTTTCCTGGTTAGCACCCCTAGTGGTAAACTAAACCCAGCATGGCTGTCGATGTAGTCATAAATTAGAGAGCTACTAGGGAGGAAGTTGAGCTTCCAGTTTAGCTCCCCTAGAGGAAATAACATCATAGGTATTTCAAAATGGTGGCAGATTCGCATCATGAGGTCATAGTGTGTGTGAAATGGCTATGAAATGCACATGGTTCCAAAAGTTCCATATTTGTTCTTTTATTTTTTTTTAAATATATCTTGATTTAGTCATCCACAGAATCAGCAGTGATCTAAATAAGATGCACCAAAGAAATTATTTATTATTTTATAATATATATATATATATATATATATATATATATATATATATATATATATATATATTAATATATATATATTCAGTCGTGGCCAAAAGTTTTGAGAATTACATAAATATTTGAAATTGGAAAAGTTGCTGCTTAAGTTTTTAGAATAGCAATTTGCATATACTCCAGAATGTTATGAAGAGTGATCAGATGAATTGCATAGGCCTTCTTTGCCATGAAAATTAACTTAATCCCGAAAAAAAAAAACTCTCCACTGCATTTCATTGCTGTCATTAAAGGACCTGCTGAGATCATTTCAGTAATCGTCTTGTTAACTCAGGTGAGAATGTTGACGAGCACAAGGCTGGAGATCATTATGTCAGGCTGATTGGGTTACAATGGCAGACTTGACATGTTAAAAGGAGGGTGGTGCTTGAAATCATTGTTCTTTCATTGTTAACCATGGTGACCTGCAAAGAAACGCGTGCAACCAACATTGCGTTGCATAAAAATGGCTTCACAGGCAAGGATATTGTGGCTACTAAGATTGCACCTAAATCAACAATTTATAGGATCATCAAGATGTCACGGCACGCCAGGTCACGCCCACCTGTCAAACAAAGCCATGATCTCCCACGACTCCATTCCATACTCCAGTTTGTTGTTTCTGTTTTGCCGCCTCATTGACCGGCTTGAGCACACCTGTTGCTCATTTCAATCATGGCTCTGCTCTATTTAACTTGCTCACAAACAACCTCCCGTTGCCAGATTATTGCGTGCCTTAATGCCCAATTTTCCAGCGATTTCACCTGCCCTGCTACTCGGATCTCGACTCACGCTTTGTTTTACGGACCACGCCTTTTGCTTCACGTCTTGGATTGTTGTTTGTTTGGATTTCTTGATAACGACCCTCGCCCTCATATCTCGACCACGGATTTGGATCACGGACTCTATTAGTTTTCTCGGCTTTGACCCACGCACGCTCACCACTGCCTCATCTTCACAAGGCAATCAGCGCAGACAACAACACGCGCTCTGCACTTGGATCCACCAGGCCCGTCCGGACCGTAACAGTATAATCTGGCCAATAATGGATCCAGCGGAGATAGCTCGGCTGGGGGCAGCGCTGCAGAGCCAAGGCGCCCTTCTAGGATCTCATCAGCAGGATATTCAGGAAATCATGACCACGCTTCACACCGTCACGCAAACGCTGACCTCCCTCGCTGATCAGATCCAGCAGCTGCACCATACTGCATCTCCTGCCCCTCAGGCACCACCACCACCACCGTCACCTATCACCCACCATGAACCGCGCCTCCCTGCACCACCCACATATGATGGCGACCCACTCACCTGCCGTTCCTTCCTGTCTCAATGCGCCCTCGTTCTTGAGCTCCAAGCCTCATCCTTCCCCACGGAACGATCAAAGGTGGCTTACGTCATTACTCTTCTTTCCGGCAGAGCAAGGGAATGGGGAACATCTTTATGGGATGCCCAAGTCGACTGCTGCGCCACCTTCAAAGCGTTCACCAACGAAATGAGGCGAGTGTTCGATCGCTCTTTTTCTGGACGACAGGCTGCGGGTCAACTTCTCAATTTGTGTCAAGGGACTCGTTCAGTTCACGACTACGCCATCGATTTTAGGACTCTGGCTCCCTCTTGTGGCTGGGATCGACAAGCACTTTTCGACACTTTCCTTCATGGACTGGCTGACCCCATCAAAGACGAGCTGGCAGCTCGAGACCTCCCTTCCACTCTTCAAGAGCTCATGGATCTCGCTACCCGCATTGATGCCCGTAAGAGCGATCACCTCATCAAAACCCACCAGCCACCCCATACCGCTGCTTTGGCTCAAGTCACCACCCCAGACTTCTCCAGGACTGAAACCCCACCTGAACCCATGCAAATTGGCCGCACACGCCTTTCACTAAAGGAACGCCAGCGCCGTCGAGATGAAGGTTCCTGCTTCTACTGTGGCCAAGCGGGCCACTTGGTGCAATCCTGCCTGTTAAAAGCCCGGGCCCCCAGGTAATTCTGGGAGTACAAGGGGGCCCCACGCTCAACCTTCTCCCAGATGCGCGACCACTGTTCTCGATAACCTTGACCTTCAACAATCAGTCCCATGTCATGAAAGCCCTCATAGACTCTGGAGCCGACCAAAACTTGATAGCAGCATCCACCATCAGCCGCCTCAAGATCCCATCCCATTCACTCAGCCAGCCATTCCGCGTTCAGGCACTAGATGGCAGCAAACTTCCACCAATCACTCATCGATCTGCTCCACTCACCATACAGCTCTCTGGTAATCACTCTGAAACCATCTCTCTCATGATCATCCAAAGTCCCCACGCACCAGTAGTTTTGGGTCTCCCATGGCTCAAGAAGCACAATCCCCACATCAACTGGGCTAGGAACAGTATCCTTGAATGGAGCCCCACCTGTCTGTCCTCCTGTCTCCAGTCGGCCTCCCTCAGGAGCAAACCCACCTCCTCAGAAGAGGAGATCCCTTGTCTTTCTCAGGTTCCTGTTGAATACCATGACCTCAAGCAGGTGTTCAGCAAATCACGTGCCATCTCTCTTCCCCCCCATCGCCCATACGATTGCCCCATCGATCTCCTCCCTGGCACCACCCCTCCACGAGGTCGTCTCTACTCATTGTCACGCCCTGAAAGAGAAGCCATGGAACAGTACATCTCTGAGTCCTTAGCTGCAGGGATCATCCGCCCCTCTTCCTCCCCAGCTGGTGCTGGATTTTTCTTTGTGGAGAAAAAGGACAAATCTCTCCGCCCATGCATAGATTATAGGGGGCTAAATGACCTTACAATCAAGAACCGCTACCCACTTCCGTTGATGTCGACAGCTTTCGAATTACTCCAGGATGCCAATGTTTTCACGAAACTCGACCTCAGAAACGCTTACCACCTAGTCAGGATAAGAGAAGGTGACGAATGGAAAACAGCCTTTAACACCCCCACCGGCCACTATGAATACTTGGTGGTTCCATTCGGCTTAACCAATGCCCCAGCTGTGTTTCAGGCTCTCATAAATGATGTTCTCCGTGATTTTCTCAACAACTTTGTCTTTGCCTATCTTGACGACATCTTGATCTTCTCTCGCTCACTGAAGGAACACAAAATCCACGTACGGCAAGTCTTGCAACGTTTAATGGAGAATAAGCTCTATGTCAAAGCGGAGAAATGTCAGTTCCACCAACAATCCACCTCCTTTCTGGGCTACCTCATCTCCCCATCGGGAATCCAGATGGACCCAGCCAAGATCAAGGCAGTCACTGAATGGCCTATCCCATCGTCCAGACGCGAACTCCAACGCTTCCTGGGCTTTGCCAATTTCTATCGACGTTTCATCAGAAACTATAGTTCAGTGGCTACGCCTCTCACCACTCTCACCTCTACCAAGATCCCCTTTCAGTGGAACCCTCAAGCCCAGGAAGCATTCAACCACCTTAAATGCTTATTCACCACAGCACCAATTCTGGTCTTCCCCGTCTCTTCACTTCAGTTCATTGTCGAGGTGGATGCTTCTGAAACAGGCGTGGGAGCAGTCCTCTCTCAGAGATCTCCCCAAGATAACAAACTTCACCCATGCTCATTCTTCTCTCGCCGCCTCACACCCCCTGAGCGCAATTACGACATCGGAGATCGTGAGCTCTTGGCAGTTAAGCTCGCTTTAGAAGAGTGGAGACACTGGCTGGAGGGAGCTGAACTCCCTTTTCTCGTCTGGACAGACCATAGAAACCTTGAATATCTCAAGTCAGCTAAGAGACTGAACGCACGTCAGGCACGCTGGTCGCTCTTCTTCTCCAGATTTAATTTCACGTTGTCTTACCGTCCAGGCTCTAAGAACACTAAACCCGATGCCCTGTCTCGACAATTCGCCACCCCTCAGGACGGGCGTACCACAGAAACCATCCTACCACCTCAATGTCTAGTAGCTGCCACTCGGCTGGAAGTAGAGAACCAAGTACTGCAATTACTAGAGCACGAGCCAGGTCCTAGTAACGTCCCTCCCGGGAAGCTCTTCGTCCCAGCTTCAGCCCGTCCTTCAGTATTAGAGTGGGGCCACAAGTCTAGGTTAGCATGCCACCCAGGGGCTACCCGCACTCTCGCTCTACTACAGCAACGATTCTGGTGGCCATCAATCACAGAAGATGCAAAGAACTTCGTAGCGGCATGCGACATATGCACCAGAAACAAAACACCCAACCGTCCGCCCGAGGGTCTACTCAAACCCCTCCCCATCCCCCATCGCCCTTGGTCCCATATCGCTCTCGACTTTGTCACTGGATTACCCTCCTCCAACAATAACACGTGTATACTCACCATAGTTGATCGGTTCTCAAAAGCTGCTCACTTCGTCCCTCTACCCAAACTCCCTACCGCCAAAGAAACCGCCAAGCTCATGGTCAACCATGTATTTCGTCTCCATGGCCTTCCTGTAGACATAGTCTCCGACAGGGGTCCCCAGTTCTCAGCCCAATTCTGGAAGGCGTTCTGTAGCCTCATTGGTGCAACACCTAGCCTCTCGTCCGGTTTTCATCCTCAGAGCAACGGCCAGACCGAACGCACCAATCAGGAGCTTGAGAAGACACTAAGGTGCATGACCTCTCGGGACGCAGCTTCATGGAGTGATTTTCTTCCCTGGGTGGAATATGCACATAACTCACTCCCCACCTCTGCCACTGGAATGTCCCCATTTCAATGCTGTTTAGGCTACCAGCCACCGCTATTTCCCACCCAGGAGGAGGAAACGGTCGTCCCTTCAGCTCAAGCGTTTGTTCGCCGCTGTAGAAACACCTGGCGACGGGCCCGTGTTCAGCTTATACGTACCGTGAGCACTTTCCAACGTAAGGCTAACCGGCACCGCTGTGCAGCCCCAAGGTATCACGTTGGTCAAAGAGTCATGCTCTCCACTCGCGATCTGCCACTCAAGACCACATCCAGGAAACTTTCCCCAAGATTCATAGGTCCCTTCACAATCTCACACATTATCAACCCTTCCTCCGTCAGACTGGCTCTCCCTCTTTCCATGCGTCGAGTTCACCCCACATTCCACGTCTCCCAGATACGCAGATTGGTGCCATGTCCTCTGGCTCCGCCCCCTCCCCCTCCTCCACCGCCTCGGCTCATAGACGGGGGCGAAGCCTTCACTGTCCGTAAGCTGCTCAAGTCTCGCCGCCAAGGGCGCGGCCTACAGTATCTTGTGGACTGGGAAGGGTATGGACCTGAGGAGAGGAGCTGGGTTCCAGCCAGATTTATCCTGGATCGCTCCCTGATCACAGATTTTCACCGCCATCATCCTGAGGCTCCCTCAAGAACGCCAGGTGGCGTTCGTAGGGCGGGGGGTACTGTCACGGCACGCCAGGTCACGCCCACCTGTCAAACAAAGCCATGATCTCCCACGACTCCATTCCATACTCCAGTTCGTTGTTTCTGTTTTGCCGCCTCATTGACCGGCTTGAGCACACCTGTTGCTCATTTCAATCATGGCTCTGCTCTATTTAACTTGCTCACAAACAACCTCCCGTTGCCAGATTATTGCGTGCCTTAATGCCCAATTTTCCAGCGATTTCACCTGCCCTGCTACTCGGATCTCGACTCACGCTTTGTTTTACGGACCACGCCTTTTGCTTCACGTCTTGGATTGTTGTTTGTTTGGATTTCTGGATAACGACCCTCGCCCTCATATCTCGACCACGGATTTGGATCACGGACTCTATTAGTTTTCTCGGCTTTGACCCACGCACGCTCACCACTGCCTCATCTTCACAAGGCAATCAGCGCAGACAACAATACGCACTCTGCACTTGGATCCACCAGGCCCGTCCGGACCGTAACACAAGAACTTCAAGGAAAGAGGTTCAATTCTTGTTAAGAAGGCTTCAGGGCGTCCAAGAAAGTCCAGCAAGCGCCAGGATCGTCTCCTAAAGAGGATTCAGCTGTGGGATCGGAGTGCCACCAGTGCAGAGCTTGCTCAGGAATGGCAGCAGGCAGGTGTGAGCGCATCTGCACGCACACTGAGGCCAAGACTTTTGGAAGATGACCTGGTGTCAAGAAGGGCAGCAAAGAAGCCACTTCGCTCCAAAAAAAACCATCAGGGACAGATTGATCTTCTCCAAAAAGTATGGCGAATGGACTGCTGAGGACTGGGGCAAAGTCATATTCTCGGATGAAGCCTCTTTCAGATTGTTTGGGGCATCTGGAAAAAGGCTTGTCCGGAGAAGAAAAGGTGAGCGCTGCCATCAGTCCTGTGTCATGCCAACAGTAAAGCATCCTGAGACCATTCATGTGTGGGGTTGCTTCTCATCCAATCCACTCACAATTTTGCCCAAAAACACAGCCATGAATAAAGAATGGTACCAAAACACCCAACAGCAACTTCTTCCAACAATCCAACAACAGTTTGGTGAAGAACAATGCATTTTCCAGCACGATGGAGCACCGTGCCATAAGGCAAAAGTGATAACTAAGTGGCTCGGGGACCAAAACGTTGAAATTTTGGGTTCATGGCCTCCCCAGATCTTAATCCCATTGAGAACTTGTGGTCAATCCTCAAGAGGCGGGTGGACAAACAAAAACCCGCTAATTCTGACAAACTCCAAGAAGTGATTATGAAAGAATGGGTTTCTATCAGTCAGGATTTGGGCCAGAAGTTGATTGAGAGCAGCCCAGTCGAATTGCAGAGGTCCTGAAAAAGAAGCGCCAACACTGCAAAAACTGACTCTTTGCATAAATGTCATGTAATTGTCGATAAAAGCCTTTGAAACGTATGAAGTGCTTGTAATTATATTTCAATACATCACAGAAACAACTGAAACAAAGATCTAAAAGCAGTTTAGCAGCAAATTTTGTGAAAACTAATATTTGCGTCATTCTCAAAACTTTTGGCCACGACTGTACTTTAATGACAGATTTCTTTTAAAAATATATTACATATCTCAGAAAATGCCGAATATGGGGGGGGGGGGGGGGGGGAGCTCTTTTGTTTTTTGTTTTTTAGGCACTAATAATAAAACCTGTTATTTTTCATATTCTACATTAATGAGATTTTTCTCTTCACTGTAATTTTCTAAATGCTATTGAAACTGAATGCAAGAAATTAGCACCAGAATCACCAATTACATCTGAAATATTTCAATCTAAGCATATTTAATGTGTTGCAGGGAGGAGGACTCTCATAGAAAACTCATGATATTTGGTACAGGGCTATCTAAGCAAACTTACACACTAGAATTGACTGGACCAGAGTGCTTCTGTGGTTTAGCATGTTCGCAATGATAAGTAACGGTTGCTTAATTGTATTTCGTAAGACAGGACATTTCCTGGGCATTCTGACCTTTTTCAGATGTGTCTATGTAGACTACTCAAGATTTTACCCAAAGTAGGGGAAAAAAATAGCAATACAAAATGTGGACTAAAAGAAAATCCCAATTGAGGCAATGAGAAATGACTGCAGCATGTTCTGTACTTTGTTAACGGTAAACAAGCATCATACTGCGCTAACACACTCACGCCAGCGGCCTCATGGTGTTCTAATCACAGACACTATTAAGAGATTAAAAGCAGACATAAAAGTACTGTACCTACTGCTATGATCTACAGATTTAATGATTTTATTTATTTTTTTTAAGCATGATGGTTAAACGAATGGGGATCAGGTACTGTAGCTGCAATAACATACAGCTGTACACGTGGCTTCCAACTAGGAAGTAAATGATTTCCCTGCGTGTCAGGGATACGTGTGGAGAATTTCAGAAAGTGAAGCCGAACGAAATGTGCTTAAGTGGGTGGTTGGTTTTTTGGCATTGCTTAAAAATGCTAAATATGCACAATAAAAAAAATGTGCAGAGGTTGTGGAAAATAGGAAGTAAATAGTGTTATGTTTTTGTGTAAATGGGAGAAGAGAAGAGAAGAGAAGAGAAGAGAAGAGAAGAGAAGAGAAGAGAAGAGAAGAGAAGAGACAACGCCAGCTATATGAAATATACATGCACATTTACTTTGTGGTAAATAATCTCAATCATGTGCATCACCCAGCACTCTGGACTAAGATTTTTCCCACATGCAAGCGGTTTCCGGACATGTTTGGCATTTCTGCCTGACTCTCTGCACACATGCCGTGCAGGATGCTGTTGATTTTGTGGCTTGTAAACTTGAGGAAAATACTTGATGTTCATTGCAATTACTGATCATAAACGTTCCACTGCACAATATTTCTCTAAAGTAACTGTTCTGGAATTGGGCCCTAATTCTGTGATGCACTTTTTTCCATCCCGTGCATGTGTGTGGACTGAGATATATTAATAATAATTACGTACGTTTCCATTTGGCGGTGAGGCAAAATACACTCCACGCAAAGAGCTGTTAAAGGAGCAAAAGTTGACAAGAAGCAAGTGCAGGACATTTAAAGGTGGTTTAACATGTCAAGCATTTAAAACATCAAACTATTTATTACCCTACTGTCATTTATTTTAAACCAGTTTATAGAAGCTTGTTTATATGGAATAAAAAATTTTTTTACAAAGGGTGTTAAAGTCAAACCAGGACTATTGATTGTGCAGAATAACAAAACGCTTATGAGAGTAAAAACTCCCCTTACAATTGCTAAGTAAGTTCACATAATAGTTATATTTTTTTACCTTACAGCAAGAAATCATACAAAAAACTTCTAAATGAGTTCCAGTCTTCCATTTTCTTAGTTCTCACTTTTTTTTATTTATTTTGTCACACAGTTAGCATGTTAGCAAGTTAGCAAGTTAGCATGAGCAAATTGTGTGATTTTACCTTAAAACTGCAAGTTAATAATTTTACCTCACAACTTCAAGTTAATATCACACAAATGTCTGTAACAGGCGATTACTTGCAACAACAAATAAAATCACACACAATTGTGACATTTTACATAAAAAATGGAATTATAGTACTAGGTGTGACTTTTTGTTCTTGTCTTTTTTTCCTTGTGTTTATTTTATGGCAGTAAAAATTTTATCCAAAAACAAAATCTTTTAAAATCCTTTTTTGTCTCATAATTGCTAAGCAGTGTCACTCCGTTGTTCCGTTTAACCTGCTGCAAGATACCAAACAACATAAAAATTTGCCCTCAATTTTAAGTTAATATTACACAACCATAACATTTTACTTCACTGCAAGCTAATACTATTCAGTTGTGACTTTTTATTCTATAATTGGAATTAATAACATAAGTTTTACATCACAGTTGATGATAGTTACTACCGTATATGTAAGTTGGTATTACATAATTGTAAGTGTAAGTTACATAATTGTCACATAATTGGCATTTTTAATATTAAAATGAAAACTTCTCACACAATTTTGACTTTTTGTCTCACAATTGCAAGTTAACATCAATGCCTTTGTGACATTTACCTTACGCGTTCTATTTCAAATATGTAAGTAAATGTCACACTTGCAACACTTGATCTAAAATCTATTCTTAAAACTATTCTTAAAAAGTTAATAGAAACAATTTGTAGCATTTTACTTCACAATTAAATTGTATAACTGATTTGAGACTTTGTATCTACTGTAAAAGTTGCAGTTTTAAACATAATTTTTACCTCATCATACCTCTTTACCAAGTAAGGTCACATAGTTGTTACTTTTTACCTCACAACTGCACATTAATTTCACAGCTGTATTATGACATTTGATTTCTGATGTAATATCACAATATTGCCACTTTAAACCTCAAAATTGACTTAAGTGAATTACCTGCAAGCTAATAATCCTCAGTTGGACAATTCTTTATCCATTACTGTACATTACATTGACCTTACGATTATGAGTCAGTATTATGAAACTGTGACTTTATAGCTTACAGGTGAGAGTTAATGTCACATAATAGTGATTTTGGTCTCACAATTTCAAGTTATTATTACAATCACATACTTTTTAACCACCAATTTAAAGTCAATATCACAAATGTTCTACTTTTTACTGAATACTGGAATTGTAAGTTATCACGAAATTGTGACTTTTTAACCTACAATTAATTAAAAGTTAATATTACGACATTTTATACATCATAGCTGCAAGTTAATTTCATGCAACTGTAACTATTTATCATAAAATTGAGTTTATACACAACTATAATTTTATATACGAAAATTGCAATATAATGACATTTTGACATTGCACCTACGTTTTGAGTTAATGTCTCACAGCGAAAGACAACTTGCAACTTGCTGTATAATTTTTTTGTTTGTCTGTTTGTTTGCTTTGTGTTTTTTGTCACTTACGGTTTAACTTACGCAGAAACAATGTTTTGCACACTATTCTGACTTTTTACCTTGCAACTACTACTTAATAAGACACAATTGCACATTTTTATTCTAAAGTGTGAGTTTAATTCAGGTTCTATCCCAAATCACACTTATCATAAATAACATTTTATCTTTAAAAATTGTAAGTATTATGAGTTTGGTAATCTCTCATTTACAAGTTGATACACAACTTTCTTTCAAATGACGGGTAATAACACAAAATTGTGTTTTTGTGCTCACAGCTGCCGGTTATGGCATGTCTTTACAACTTTTGTATTCTACAATTGCGAATACATGTCTTAATATAATCTTGATTATTGTAAGTAACTGGAACATAATGTTCTCTCAAGACAACTATAATCATATTTGTCATAAAAATTAGCATGTTGTGACAAGTCAAAGTCACTATCAAACAGCTGCCTGAGAAATGATCATCACTCTGTGTGTGTGAGTGTGTGTGTGAGATAAAGCTATGAATGAAGATGATGAGCTGTCTATGAAGTGATGAGCTCTGACAAGCACAGCCGTCATGGTGTGTCAGGCGTGTGTGTGTGTGTGTGTGTGTGTGTGTGTGTGTGTGTGTGTGTGCGCGCATGTGAGTGTGTCTGAAAGAAAGGTAGATAAATTAACTGTGTTTGTTGTGGATTTGTGTCTGGGATTTGGGTACATTATTTGGATGAATTATGACAGGTGTGCACCACAGCAGTCTCTCTCTCTCTCTCTCTCTCTCTCTCTCTCTCTCTCTCTCTCTCTCTCTCTCTCTCTCTCTGCATGGGGTGATGATGAAGATATCACTTTAAAGAACAATCTCCATAATATTTCATGCTCACTCAGCACCCGGGGGCTGCAGGCCAACTGCTCTATCAATTGATTTGATTCACTGCTGGAGCTTCTACTCCTCTCTCTCTCTCTCTCTCTCTCTGCTCACACACAGCACACGCACACACACACATATTTCAAATTAATGATACGATGAAAACGATATCAGCATCAACACATGAGGAGTGAACGAAAGGTGAGGATGAAGAAAGAAAGCAGGGTGTTGCGTTACTCAGTTGAAGGGGATGAGGTTTATCTCTCACGTTATTCTATTTCTCATTTCTTTCATTTTTGATGATGTGAGAAATGAGACAAGGGGAAAGAAACACACACACACGCGCACACATAAATGCATCTTGTGATATGGACCCCTTTTGTTTTAGTAAACTGTGACTTTTTGTGATCAGAGCATAGCTGGATACAACTGGTAATTCCATTAACACGTTAACTCACACTAGTTAGTAAGTTTTGTTGGCTGAAGAAAATATGAATTGACACTAACTAACTCTCCAGAAGCACAGTTTATACTGTACACCCTTAGTTAACAAATGGCGTTAGAATACACTTTGGCATTCAGTCACTTATAGATTTCTAGGAGAAAGTTACTTCTATTAGTTCTACAAATTCCGATTAACGTGTGATGTGCATGACACAACAATAGATACATATCCTTGAATATAATATACAGAATAATAAGTATTTGAACCATATCAGATATGGAGTGAGTGGCACAGTGGCTTTCGTGATTATCACTGTTGCTATGTACCGTCATGGTCCAGGTTCGATTCCCACCTCGGGTCTGTGTGCATGGAGTTTGCATGTTCTCCCCGTGCTTGGTGGGTTTCCTCCGGGTACTCCGGTTTCCTCCCACAGTCCAAAGACATGCAGTCAGGCAAATTGAAATAAAAAAAATTACACGTTGTATTTGTGTGTGTGTGTGCCCTGTGATGGATTGGCACCCGTCCAGGGTGTACACCATCTATTGTACCCAAGTCTCTGGGATAGGCTCCAGCCCTCCTCGACTCTGTATACAGGATAAAGCATCATAGATCATAAATGGGTGAGTGAGCTATGGAGTGTGTGCACAAGCATTTCTGATGATCACGTCATTTAGATCCTGTCATTTTATCAACAGTTTCTTTTTCTTTCCTACTGTCACTACAGTAAAGAATTAGTGAAGTTAGAACCTGATGGCCGATATTCTGGGTTTTTTTTTCTCTAGGCCAGTTGTTCTGCATTGGTTTTTCTGTGGGATCGGGCCATATGGGCATGGCCTTGGGTTCCCATGGGCACTGGTGAGCCTTGGGCACCCATAATCCAGTGCAAACATGTTAATGTTTTGTGGTTTTAATGTTCTTTACTCACTGGATGGGGTGCCAATCCGTCACAGGGCACACGCACACACTCATTCAACACCAATTTGGGAATGCCAGTTAGTCTAATCTGCATGTCTTTGGTCTGTGGGAGAAAACCGGAGGAAACCCACCAAGCAACAATGCTCTATTCTATTCTATTATGTTCCATTTTATTGTATTTAATCCTTTTATATGTTACTATATTTTATACAATATCGTGCTCACTTCTTTTGAATTATATTCTATTGTCTTTTTTTTTTCCTACTGTGATATTTGTTCTACTATATTGCACTCCCATTTTACTATGCTACACTATTCAGTTCTGTATTTCTCTCTACGTCATTTAATACCGTTTTATCCCTTAGCGTCCTCACAGGGTGTTTAGGCCACAGAGACCACTTTTCATATGACAGCAGTGTAATGTGCCGGTGTGTATGTGCGTGTTGAGGGGTATAAAGAGCCATGATTAATCACAGAGCTGATGACAGATTGCGTGAGGATGAAGAATCTGTCAGACACTCATATGACTAATGAACAACATAATCATGGCAACATACATCACTCAATGTGTGAGCTGTGGGTGGGGGGGGAGGGGGGGGGGTCATAAGAAGGCCTCACTGCTGAATATCCTACTAATGAGTCCACTAGAGACCCATGCACCCCCCCCCCCCCCCACACACACACACACACACACACACTAAGACTATAGCAGGATTCGATGTCTATTAAAGAGATCTCCTTTCAGACCCGAACTTATCACAGTAGTCGTGTGTATTCATTATGATTCACTAATCCAAGCAAATGAAACAAAAAGAACTGTGATTCTTAACTGCTTTACTGCTTTAATAAAATAGTAAATTGCGTTTGATTTCCAGATTCTCTCAGTATAATTACCAGTATAAAACTATCATATGCTTGAAGCAAAAGGCATTCTGAAAATACACTCCAGGATATGCTGGCCGGTCTCCTTATAAGGCCGGGTCTTGACTTCCTGGTCTAAAACGGTGATTTTGTTCCCTCATTATTGCTATTGTTTATCTTTCTTTGTTCAAAAAAAGTAAGGAAGGGCACATTAGTCTGACCCTAAAATTATGTTTTAGTAATGTTTACACAGCATTAGTGCCTGAAATAGATACGCAATTAAAGTTTTTTTATTATTATTATTATTATTATTATTATTATTATTATTATTATTTATTTGTCATTTTTTTACACGCCATTGGTGGGGCAGTGGTACTGTAGGTTTCTCGTCTGCCCAGGTTCAGTCAGTTCTCACCCAATGCCCAAAATTTTATCTGTATAAAATGGAAGGATTGAATCAGGAAGGGAATCCGGCGTTAAAACCTGTGCCAAGTTGCTGTGGGACAACTGTGTCCACTGTGGCAACACTTCAATGGGAGCAACTTAAAGACTATCAACAGCATGAATGTCCTCTCCTTTCAATTTGATTTTATATCATGATTAAAGAATTGCAAGCATTCAATCAATATCACCATACCTGCCAGTTCAAACGTTAGAGCGCTATTCAATTCAGTTCAATTCAATTTTATTCTACAGCGCTTTTAACAATGGTATGAAATGTGTATGGAATGTGTATGAATCAAAATGATCAGATTGTCTCTGATGAGCAAGCCGAGGGTGACGGTGCTGAGGGGAAAAACTCCCCGAGATGGCAAAAGGACGAAACCTTGAGAGGAACCAGACTCAACAGGGAACCCCTCCTCATCTGGGTGATAACAGATAGCAGGGATTGTAGTGCAGTCATACTGTGTGTTAGGTGGCTGTAAGTTCAATGTACAGTTACAGTTGCTGTTTTTAAATTAATATGGAGTCCAGTTTGTTATTGGAGGTTCAGGTACAGTAGACTGTGGGAAATTCGAGTCCTGACTACTGAGCAACTGCAGTTACAAGTCCTCAGAGAACAGCTGTCCGCATCAGCCGAGGCCAGGACAGTCTTCATGGTAAAGTGGAACCGTCTCCAGGCCCCACACGCATCCCAGACAGACCACATGGGGCATCCATGTGACGAGATCTCCAACCAGTGAATGTATATTTAGAGCACTATTGGGATGCATCAGCAATTCTCTTTTTTAATAATTCTGGATATTCCTATGCATTCTCTTCTGTTTAGTTTCTGATATATTTCATTCTATTGTAAACCCACACAGTGACCTATGAATCATTCAAGCATAAAGACTTAAGACATGAACCAATGAGAAACAGGTGCTGATAATTATGACAGATGATCAGGCCAGGGATTAGTATAAAGGTACTGTAATGCGGAATGCTGAGTGGTTGGAACAGACGAGATACTGTGCTTGAAGTCTTCTATAAAGGTTTATCAGTTGCATGCCTTCATTCACCAGAAATTTCATCACAATGCCGGTTTGAATTGAACAGGCTTCATATATCTATTGATGTACAGTACAGTGGAACCTTGGATTACGAGCATAATTCGTTCCGGAAGCGGGCTCATATTCCAAAACACTCATACACCAAATCAAACCTTCCCATAAGAAATAATGAAAACTCAAATAATTCATTCCACAGCCCAAAAAATAAATACAGAAAAATAATTAATACAATATATAAAGTAAAAATAAAACAAACTAACCTGCACTTTACCTTAAAAATTTTTTTAAATAAATCCCAACAGATAAGTGTTTCCGTTTGTGTGCGCAGGCGCCGTGTATTTGTGTGTGTGTGTGTGTGTGTGTGTGTGTGTGTGTGTGTGTGTGTGTGTGTGTGTGTGTGTGTGTGTGTAGAATTAGCCCCTTCCCTCGCCTTGTCTTACACAGTAAAACTCCTCCTCCCTCCCCCCACCTCACTTTTTAAGTTTCACAACAAACACACACACAACGGAAACACTGTTTTAACGGGAAAAAAAGAAATCTCTCTAATGACACTCATTATTGTGCATGAGTGCACACTAACGGAATCCCTGCTGTAAAGTAAAAAAAAAAAAAATTAATTAACCGGCACCTTACCTTTGAAAAGAATCGTGACAGAGCAGAGTTTCTGTGTGTGTGTGTCTATGTGAAGCCGGGGAGGTGGAGGGGGGGGGGGGGGTGTAAAGGGCGAGAGAGTGTGTGTGTGTGTGTGTGTGTGTGTGTGTGTGTGTGTGTGTGTGTGTGTGTGTGTGTGTTGGTGAGTGGTGTGTGTGAGTCGGTGTCAAAAAAGTCGGCACTCGTAAACCAAGACATGCTCGTTTTCAAGTCAAAATTTATTTGAAATCTTTGCTTGTCTTACGGAACACTTGTAAACCGAGTTATTTGCAATCCGAGGTTCCAGTGTACAATATTTCATTCTGTTGTGATAGATTTTGTTTTACCGTGATGTAATATATTCGATTCTATTACATTATATTTCCCTGCTTTACTTTATTGTGAAATATTATATATTATATACTGTGTATATAATATTATATATACTGTATCCTGTTTTATTAACTTATGTTGAAATATAATACACTATATATAACAAAACATTTTAGGAAACTACTTAATTTATAATTTATCTAATTGTTAGGACTGTGTGATTATTATCTTCATCTATGGTAAATCAGAGATGAAAAACATGTTAAGAGAAGAAGACTTGGGTTTCCAAGGAAGGTGTCACTTGTTTTAAACTGAGTGATTGCAAAAAAGTTACTAGAAATCTTACAAAATTCGTTTTAGAACTTGTAGTACTTTCCGTATTACTTAATCACTTACGCATCCTATGTGCAATGTGCTTCAATCATCGATAATCACAAGTGTCTTTTTTTTATATAATAAAAAAGATGTCAGTTTCGTATTCGATATTTCCAAATATCGCAGACAGTCTTTAAGCCTTTATAAAACTGCTGCTTCAGTGTTGACACTCAGCTGCGACGTCTGCCACGCGTGACCTTATTGATTCCTAGCATTAGTCGACAGACACCGTTTACGCCACAGATGAGACCCCTGTCTTTCTCTTTCTCTTCCTTTCTGTCTTCAGTCATGGTTATTAATCCAATTATTGATATCAGACCAACATTTCACTCTTTTGGTTCTTCTTCTCTGCAACAGCTCTAACAGATCAATACATTTGATCAGTGTGAGGTCTAATTGGGAAAGATTCCCAGAGGGCAGTCTCACTTGTGCAGCTTAAACAGTAGACGCAATAATGCTCCTGATATAATAGTTTTATTAAACTACATAACACTTCATGCGAATCTTGTATTTATAATGTTTTAAAAATACATTTATAATTTGTTCTATACTGTAGTGCACATAAGAAGGGTCTGGAATAAACCTGTATAATTACTGATTACATGGATGACACTTTATAAAGTGTGTTAGATTCATGAGAACATTCTGTAAAGCACATTAAGAGCTTATATAATAGAGTATTATGTCTGGACTACAGGTTGTAATGCTTTATCATCTACATAATACGTTTCCTTTTTTTCTTTTATCATAAATAAAAGTATATAACAGTATGGTTAACATTATACCATGTCATAACTATATACTATATACAGTATACACTACTGGTCTAAACCTACTAATTTCATGGTTGTTCCTGATTTTTATTCCTTTCTACACTGTAAAACAATACTGAAGGTGTTTATCCAAAATATGCAATAATCTCAGTTGATGTTGAGATGTTTCTGCTACATCTGCTCTGTAAAGCTTCATAACGGCTCTAATCTGAGGCGCTGGTTGTTAATTGGTGATTTCTGAGGCTGGTAACCCTATATGAACTTCTCCTCTGCAGCAGAGCTACATTTTGGTTTTGTTTTCCTGAGAAGGTCTCCGTGAGAGCCTCATGAGTTTCATCGTGGAGCTTGATGGGTTTTGCGTCAAGTTATTTGACAATAACTTCTGTCCAAACATGGAATCACTATACCATTATGACCTCCCACCTAATATTGACTAGGTCCCCTCTTTTGCCAGTTTGAGTTACAGTAGCTCATCTCTATCAGCCTTTACTCGCCACGTTAATCTGTAAGCAATGACTGCCCATGACCCTGTCCACTGGTTTCTCTTCCTTGGACCACTTTTGGTAGACACTGAACACTGCAGACCAGGACTATTCCACAAGCGCTGCACTTTTTGGAGTTCCTCTGACCCAGTCCTCTCAGCATCACAGTAGCCACAGCTACAATATCTCATTCCAATGGAGGCTGGATGTGAGTGGGATATATTATGCAGCAATCCTGAAGTCGATGTCTTAGAAGCAGGAAAAAAAACTGGCAAGCGTAAGGACATGAGCGACTTTGACAAAGGCCAAACTGCGATCTTATTCTTCTAACATCAAAGCATTGTGGCAATGATTTGAAGTCTTTCATGTATTAAATAACATTACTTTTTATTCATTTATAGTTACTTTTAATGTTGTCGAAAGTTCATCCCTGCCATCACTTGCAACAAGACTTGTTTCATCACCAGGTGAACATGCAGTAACGTCTGTTCATCACTTGATAATATCACTCAGGTCAGATTTTTATTTACCCCCTTGATAGTCACTATAAAAAAAGTCACCATGTGAATTAGAGGTGAGGTGAACCAACATGAAAAACACGCTTGCCACAACGGAACAGTGTGTGTGTGTGTGTGTGTGTGTGTGTGTGTGTGTGTGTGTGTGTGTGTGTGTGTGTGTGTGTGTGTGTGTGTGTGTGTGTGTGTGTTTGAACGTAGGAGTGTTTTTTCTTCTGAATCTCATTGCTCCATCTGACCTCACTGCTTACTAAGTTCTTCCCAAAAGGCTAGTCTTTTTCTTCCACCCCCAATATTTCCCACAAAACTCTCGACAGTGAGACGAGGAGATGGACAATGTCTCCGTCTGCATGACCTGAGCGCCCAATAGAGATTAAGCTTTGCATTTCAATCTCTGTTGTTGTGGCAGAGGTAATTTGATTGATAGGCTGTTTATCATTCAGCTGGGACTGACACTCATTCGGGCCTGGAGGGCACACATCCCTGTGTGTGTGTGTGTGTGTGTGTGTGTGTGTGTCTGAGGGAGAGAGAGAGAGAGAGAGTGTTGTATCCAATCCTTTGCCCCTTGTTCACATTAAGCTGACCCCTCACTAAGAGTGAAAGTGTGTTAAACATGTACACAGAGCCCACAGCTGCAGCAGCACTTCTGTCCTCCTCCTCTTCGTCCTCCTCCACCTCTTTCTCCTCTTTCTCCTCTCTGAGCTGACTTTGATGCTTTAGCAATCCATACATATTGATTTGGAGCGATAATAAACAATTTGATTAGCCTCCTTCTATAGGCTGCTACTTCAATCTATCACAAAGGCCCGGCCAAGTGGAAGACGAGGCGAAGAGGAGGGAGAGCAAGAGAACAAGATAGACAGACAGAGAGCGGGAAGGAGAGCGATGGAGGAAGGGGAAGGGTGGACCAGAGAAAAAGGGGATCCTGGCATGATTATGTGTCAGGGTGTTCTGAATTGGACAGGACAGCTGAGCTGCCTGCTTATTAACTCCCTCAGAAAATTCTCGGGGCTCTGGCGAGCACGCCGCAGCGCTACCATCTGGATCGATAAGCAATCTCCGCTGTGTACTGAGCAACTGCAACATTCATTTGTCTTCCACTATCCACCCCTCTCTCTCTCTCTCTCTCTCGCGCTCTCTCTCTCTCTCGCGCTCTCTCTTTCTCTTTCTATCTCACCTTCTTCCTCCACTCTGTCCTCAACGGACAAGGCACCTGAACGGCCGAAAAAGCAACCTTTAATTCTTCCTCCACCTTTCAATTCAATTTTTCAGTTTGGTTATACCTACACACACTCACACACAGACTTGTCCACCTTTTCCCCCATTCTTTCTTGCTCTCACTCTATCTCCAGCTTTGTCACGTTTCCTCAGGCTCTGTCACTTTCTAGATAATGACCCCAAGAGTGAGAGAACAACTGCCTCAATCCATCTCATCACTCTGATTTCTTTCTTCTGTCCCTAAGACTATAGAGAGAGGGAGAAAAGGTGCAAAAAAAAAAAAAAAAACCAACAAGATGTAGGAGGGCTTCAGGGGTAGCAGCACACAGTGGAAAGAGTTTTTTGATATGTGAACATGTAGGCTTCATAATGGTTATTAAAAAAATAAATAAATGGATCAGAGAGCCAGATGGCACGATGGCTTAGTGGTTAGCGCTGTCTTCTTGCACCTTTAGGGTCTGGGTTCGATTCCCACCTTGGGTCTGTGTGCATGGAGTTTGCATGTTCTCCTCGTGCCTGATGGGTTTCCTCCAGGTTCTCTGGTTTCCTCCCACAGTCCAATGACATCCACATTGTGTGAGTGCTCTGTCATGGATTAGCACCCCGTCCAGGGTGTACCCCGCCCTATACTCTAAGACTCCTGAGACTGACTCCAGATGACCAACCAGCTACACCCCAACACACACACACCTCCGCATTCCTGTATTGCTAAAATACAAATAACAGTATTTTGTTATACTATGCTGCTATTATTACCAAACTATATAAATACTACACATCTGGCTAACAACTAGTGTTTGTTTTTGATATAATTTTGTATTTACTGTAGGCTGGTAAATGATTTGAGATTGCCTTTAGTGTGTGACTGGGTGGGTGAGTGTGTGTGCTTGTGCCCTATGTGTTGGCACCCAATCCAGGGTGTACCCTGCCTTATGGCCCAAGTTCCTGGAATAAGCCTCAAGTCCCTTGTTACTCTACAGAGGTTAAGTGGTAAAGATAATAGATGGATGGATGGATGGATGATGGATGGATGGATGGATGGATGGATGGATGCTGATTGTAGTCAGTCATGCTGTGACATTTAATTGAAAAACTCGATTGTACCTATTGTATCTTGTGGCTGGCCATGTCTACATAAAATGTCCGTACGGAAATTGGACCAACATTACAAAAAGCCTCACTTTTCATACCAGTCCTGCCACATGCGCAGGACTGGAATGAAAAGTGAGGCTTTTTGTAAGGTTGTGAGCACCCAGCTTTCATTGGCATTGGCATGGTGGATTTAAAGGTGACCGAAAGCCTGTCAGCTAAGGAAACCCAACAGGCAGAATAACATTGAGCCAAAGTTGGCACCGAGTACTGGCATTTAAAGGATCTGGAATTTTTATCAGCTCTGGCAGTCGACCGTTGGCCTTAAACAGAATGTTTTGTCAATCAATTACAGGAGAAAATGTTTTAAAGGAAAGTTGAGCTGAATTAAAAGTGAGCATTTCATAGCATTTAATACATTGTGAAGGTAGAGATGCAAAAGTCATCACTGGGCATTTGTGCCACCGGAGTGAAATCCTGAAATTAAACCTGTTTAGATCTCTTCCTAGTTAGCAAACAAGCTATTTAAAAAATGGTGTGCAGACATTTGTGTGATGTATGCGATCTGTTTCAGGGCTGCCACTGAGCCAAGTGAGTCAGATAACATGTAACTATAAGACAAGGAGCTTACATTGGATTAAGTTTTTAACTTCAGTTTTTCGTAAAACTTTTTTTTAGAATTTTGTTGATTTGTTACCTCTAGTTATAATAAAACTTCATTAAAATCTTACCCTTAATGCTTTTCATTATCTTGGTCTTGACCATTAAAACCATAGACAACCTGTCTAGCATCTAGTCATAGCAGCTTTTGTAGAATCAAAAGGAAAATGTATCATTTGAAGATAAAATATTCAATTTTTTTTTTCCCCTCTGGAATCTTTAGAAATGAGCTCTTGTTGTACATTGTGATGCCCTACTGTATATACATTAATACCCTGTGGTTGTAATATCCAACCCCGATTTGGCAATCATGTACTTTGTCATTCGAGTCTGAAAAAGAGAGGACAAGCGCTTGTTAATGCAGCATTTGGCTGCAGCGCGGTTAGCCCTGGCTCCACGTTCCTCCTGCCTCTCTGAAGATGGATTTCCATACAGATTGTGTTTGCAGATTGGCCGAGCTGATCACTTTGAGTGATTCTGGAGGCCATCGACCGGACGGATGGATCTATCGACAGGCAGGACAGCTGAAGATGGAGGCTGTGGGAGCACACGCAGCACATAGAAAGCCAGTCAAGCGAAAGAATGACGGACAATGAGCCATATACGCTTCCATGTTCTCATTCAGGGGGAAACAAAAGTCTACTGCATCCTTATCGCCTAAAATTGAGAAACTTGTAGTTTAGGCAGGATTTTATGTTAAAAAAAAAAAAACAACAACAACAACAGGCAAAAACTATCAAGGTGAGTAAATAAGTAAAATGAAAAAATAAATATGCAATTAGCAATTACACATTTTGTTATATGTCTATTTTTATTCTCTAGCCCTATTAATTTATTTTCTGAAAAAGAATTTTTTTTAATTAATATGGATTGTTTTTTCCTAAGCTCTAGGATTACATCTTAAGTGTTTATTGTACACCAGTAATTTAGACTGGCATCTAAATGTTCTCCGACCCTTAGCCCTTAGCCACGCCATATCCACAGATAATGTCCACAGATATCAGTATACTGCTATATATAGCTTATTGAGAACATTATATTTCAGCTAGTTGTTCAAAAATTATTCACAATTTATTGTGCTATAGTTGAGGCACGGTGGTGTAGTGGTTAGCACTGTCACCTTGCACCACCAGTGGCCGGGTTCTATTCCCGGCCAGGTTCGATTCCAGCCTCGGTGTGCGTGGAGTTTGCATGTTTTCCCCGTGATTGGTGGGTTTCCTCCAGGTACTCCGGTTTCCTCCCACAGTGCGAAGACATGCAGATTGTCTACCTGGTGTTCCCAAAATGCCCATAGCGTGTGAGTGTGTCTCCTGGGATAGGCTCCAAGCCCCCGTATACTCTGTATACAGGATTAAGCAGTATACACATGTGGACAAAATTGTTGGTACCCTTCGGTCAATGAAAGAAAAACTCACAATGGTCACAGAAATAACTTTAATCTGACAAAAGTAATAATAAATAAGAATTCTATGAATGTTAACCAATGAAAGTCAGACATTGCTTTTCAACCATGCTTCAACTGAATTAAAAAAATGAACTCATGGAACAGGCCTGGACAAAAATGATGGTACCCCTAACTTAATAGTTTGTTGCACAACCTTTTGAGGCAATCACTGCAATCAAACGATTCCTGTAACTGTCAATGAGACTTCTGCACCTCTCTGCAGGTATTTTGGCCCACTCCTCATGAGCAAGCTGCTCCAGTTGTTTCCGGTTTGAAGGGTGCCTTTTCCAGACGGCATGTTTCAGCTCCTTCCAAAGATGCTCAATAGGATTGAGGTCAGGGCTCATAGAAGGCCACTTTAGAATAGTCCAATGTTTTCCTCTTAGCCATTCTTGGGTGTTTTTTTTAGCTGTGTGTTTTGGGTCATTGTCCTGTTGCAAGACCCATGACCTGCGACTGAGACCCAGCTTTCTGACACTGGCCAGCACATTTCTCTCTAGAATCCCTTGATAGTCTTGAGATTTCATTGTACCCTGCACAGATTCAAGACACCCTGTGCCAGATGCAGCAAAGCAGCCCCAGAACATAACAGAGCCTCCTCCATGTTTCACAGTAGGGACAGTGTTCTTTTCTTGATATGTATAATTAGCTAAATTTGCTTTGGCAAAAAGTTCCATTTTTGTCTCATCTGTCCATAGGACATTCTCCCAGAAGCTTTGTGGCTTGTCAACATATAGTTTGGCATATTCCAGTCTGGCTTTTTTATGATTTGTTTTCAACAATGGTGTCCTCCTTGGTCGTCTCTCATGTAGTCCACCTTGGCTCAAACAACGATGGATGGTGCGATCCGACACTGATGTTCCTTGAGCATGAAGTTCACCTTGGATCTCTTTAGAAGTCTTTCTGGGCTCTTTTGTTACCATTCGGATTATCCGTCTCTTTGATTTGTCATCAATTTTCCTCCTGCCGCCACGTCCAGGGAGGTTGGCTACAGTCCCATGGATCTTAAATTTCTGAATAATATGTGCAACTGTAGTCACAGGAACATCTAGCTGCTTGGAAATGGTCTTATAGCCTTTACCTTTAACATGCTTGTCTATAACTTTCTTTCGAATCTCCTGAGACAACTCTTTCCTTCGCTTCCTCTGGTCCATGTTGAGTGTGGTACATACCATGTCACCAAACAACACAGTGACTACCTGGAGCCCTATATATAGGCCCACTGACTGATTACAAGATTGTAGACACCTGTGATGCTAATTAGTGGACACACCTTGAATTAACATGTCCCTTTGGTCACATTATTTTCAGTATTTTCTAGGGGTACCATCATTTTTGTCCAGGCCTGTTCCATGAGTTTATTTTTTAAAATAATTCTGTTGAAGCATGGGTGAAAAGCAATGTCTGACTTTCATTGGTTAGCATTCATAGAATTTTTTTAATTATTATTTTTGTCAGATTAAAGTTATTTATGTGACCATTGTGAGTTTTTCTTTCATTGACCGAAGGGTACCAACAATTTTGTCCACGTGTGTATATGATGAGTGAGTAACTGTTGTAGTTGTTAATGTGTATGTTTAGAATTGCCAAAACGTGTAATTATGTTTGAACTGAAGTGAGGGAATTTTAGCATCCTTGATCACTTTCCTTCAGCATGTTCTACTGAGATTCTGTACGTTAATTATAAAGAACAGCAGAAACACGAATATTAAAAATACATTTTCTCAATGAAGGTTGCCAGATCAGACTAAGAAAATCCTGCCTAAGCGGTGCTGGAAAAACAAGCCAAACAATATCAGTACAATAATACAACAGTACTCGTAGCTCAATTTTGAATGCACAAAAATGATTCCCACTTTTTATTACCTGCCCAAGACACATTTTTATTAATAATTAACATATCTGTATTTGTACAGTTTGAGGGGGAAAAAAATGTGAACGCAAGCAACCACATCTTTGCTAATATAACGATTTCCTGGAGGAAAAGCAAAAATGTGCATGCAACATGGAACACGTGGTTTTGGCAGACGGCACATTCACGAGACACACACACACACACACACACTCACACTAAACCACAATACATATTGCTGCAGGCATAGGATATGAAGCAGACAAAACAGGAAGTTCATTATAAATAAACTTTTAATCAGTTCAAAATGCCAGCAGTGAGTAAGTGTATGTGTGAGTGTTGTGGGGATTTTTATTTATTTATTTTTTTTTTGCGTGTGCGTGTGTGCGTGTGTGTGTGTGTGTGTGCGTGTCTACATGTGTGTTTGAATAGATCGCACCATACGCCCCCAAATTTCCCACATTATTGAAGCGCTGATGGATAATAATGACTCATGCTCATTAGTTATTTTTGGCTTATGGCTTGAATAACTATTGTAACACAATAAAAATAGCTTGTGCTTGAAAAGATAACAGGCGTTTAACCTTTCCCCTCCCAAAGCTCTAAGAAGTCAAATTAAATATTTTGTTAGCGCTAAACTTTGCTTCTTATTATTTAGATTTATTCTAAAGAGCTGCTGAGTTTTTAGTTGAATTGGTCAGATGTTCTTTCATCTTTAACATCAGTAACTTCGACACAAGTTCCAGCTGAATTCACAGAACAGATTTATATAAATACTCTTGTTCTTGTTTCTATAGTAAGAGCAACTTATAATGATGTGTATAGCGGGCGCTCCGAATAATCAAAGTTATTATTGATGATTTAACAAAGGAAGCCGTATGAGATGTTTAAGTCAGATTTATGGATGGAGTCTCCAGTTCGAGCACTGTGTGTAGTCAAGTTGCGTTCTTGGCTTGTCTTCTCTTAAAAGAGAAGTCGATGAGAGAATGACTGTTTCTAGGTGCTATAGCATAAGTGATACCAGGAACTTGTTTCCTACTGTAGATGTTCCTGAAAAACTAAACGTAAATGTAAAACTAAATGGCTAAAAAGTCACCAGAATTGCAGTGGCATGAATAAAATTTTTCTGTATGTGATTATATATACAGTATATATGGGACGATGGGAGATGGGAGAACATGCAAACTCTATGCACCCCCCCCCCCCCAACCCCCCCCCCCCCCCCCCCCCCCCACACAGGATGCCCTCGGTGCTGCAATTCTTTTATAATTATTATCAAATTTGGCATAAATCTTATGCAGTTATTATGCAGTTATCTTCCACTCCCCTCGATGGTGCTGCCCTTCCAACACTTCCTCCTATACTGTATAACATTAACATACAGTATATCGCTCTAACTAAGTCCGTCTCTTCATCACTTTTTTTTTTTTTTTCATTTTCATTAAGCTTCTCCCTTTCTTGTCTTTTCTTCCTTCTTTCCAAGGTCACCTGTAGACTGGAATCTATAAACCTTTGCATGGCCAAAGTTATATGAATTCCTACTTTTTAACGACCAAGTTAAAACATTCCCATTTCATATGCGCCAGTTTAAAGCCGCTTCCACAATCAGGACCCGAAGAGGATGAAATTACAGAGTAATTACTTTCTCCTTTCTCGCTCAGGGAAGTCACATTCAGCGCTCGTGAAGTCGAGGTGTTTGGATCTGTTGATTTTGCGAGTATGAAGTGTCCTTTTGTGTTGAAGTATTTAATTGAAACATGAGCCTGAGCAATTAGCCAGAGCCTTAGACCTCCATCGTGTAATTCTTCATGTGGAGAGGTGTATAACTACGCCCTAAGGCTCACAGCAGATATATATGAGACTCACACACACACACACACACACACACACACACACACACACACACACACAGTGATGGTAATGCAAGGCTAGCTGAGCTGCCCCCTGAGGTTGGTCACCTTATTGTCTGCCTTAATAAAAATCACCACCCGTCATCCACACCTCATATCACACACACGCACACACACACACACACACACACACACACACACACACACACACACACACACGCACACACACGCACACACTCAAGCATGCCATTGTGCTCTGTCCCAGCAGTCCAGTAAAATGTTACCCTGCCGGTTTTGCCGTACAGCACAACCCCCCCCCCCCCCCCCCCCCCCCCACTATACCACGCCGACAGCTTGATCCTAAGCAGATCCGACTGCATGTGATTTGTCTGATTCACTGCACACCTGTCTGGCTGCTATAATTAGTATCCATGACACCTGCTGCCTGGTGTTAAAAGTGCAAGGCAAAGTTTAGGCCAGAATTGCAGAGTGAGATACAACCTGAGGCAAAACATAGCTGACAAATTCATTACCGGGACCAGCGGTGATATCTCAAGCCCTTTAACACTTTATAAACTGCATGATTTCGCAGGCTGGAGAACATGGAGTAAATGTGATGAAATTACACTAATGCACAATACAAAAAGAAGACAAGATACCGAGGAACACTAAGGTGAGAGAAGAACAAAAATGATACACGAGTTAACAAGGGTTAAACTCAATAGATGGTGCACCAAAACATAAGCACATGATGCTTGTTACCGTGGAAACCATGATGCTAGGAGAGAATCTGTCATGATCACGATAATTTTTTTATGTATACATACCTTTACTTTTGCATATTAAATTTAATTTAAATGATGTAGACTGGTTTAGTGGTTATCACCTTCAGGGTGCGGGTTCGATTCCCGCCTCGAGCTTTGTGTGCATGTAGTTTGTATGTTCTCCCCGTGCTTGATGGGTTTGCTCCAGGTACTCCGACTTCCTCCCACAGTCCAAGACGTGCAGATTAGGCTAACTAGCGTTCCCAAATTGCCCTTAGTTTGTGAATGTTGACTAGAGGTCCTCCCGTGATCATTTAAAAAAAAAAAAGAAAGAAAAAAGGAGTGAATACAATGGTCACCATTGGCTTCTACGGTCCCTAGTTGGACTACAGAGGATCCCAAATACATGGATGGATGCAAATGATGTAGATTGCATGAAAGAAACAAATGTTTGTAAACAGGAACAAATGTTTGTAAACAAGAACAAATGTTTTACTGTGTTTTACTTTGTTTTACAAAGTGCATAAAGATACAATTTAAATTTTTTTTTTTTTTTTTTATGTAACAACCTCAGCAGCGACCTCATTTCCCCTCTCGTCTGTTCCAACCACTCAGCATTCAGCATCACAAGTGTACTTATCACCGCCCTGATCATCTGGTTCATCTCAATGATTTTTATGCCTGAATGATTCAAATGTCACTGTGTGGCTTAACAAGTAAAACTGCTCAGGTACGGGCACTACTTTACGACAGAGACTACTTTAAAAATCTTTTAAAAAGTCTAGAAATGGGAGACGGGATCAAGACTGTTGCACAAAAGTCAATCAAACAAAATATGCACATTTTAATTCCAGAGGAGTTTAATTCAAGAGGAATCCTAATTAACTCCTTAATGTTGTGTGCTACTTCTTGAAAATTGCCTCTATCGTTCTATTCTACGCTACAGTATGTCTCCTACATAAGGTTCTAATTTTAAATCACTAGAAATCTTTACACAAGAGAAATCTGGCAACCTCAGAGACATGGATTTTACTGTATGTTGAGAATTTGAATAAAACCTGCTGCAAAACTTAAACATTTCCAGAACCTGATTCTGAAAATAATGAACTTTTATTGGATTCATATTCACATAAGTTTTAAACTTAATTACGTGTTCAAGCTTTGAATACAGTAACGTTGCTCCTCCCTCTTTTTTAAGTTTTTTACTTGTTTAATGTGGTTAATTAGGTTTTTTCAGGCCAGGGGATTGAGCAGCACATCGCTGCTTGCTGATGAATTCATGCTGTGCATGTTTGCTTAGGTAATGTTTGAACCAGTTAAATCTGTTTTGCATGAATCTAAAGATTGCTGTATCACTGGATTACATACAGTAATACTGTTAGGCGCAGGCATAGAAAACACGTGCACTTTTCCCCAAACTTCATCAAAAAGTAACAAAATATTATCAAGTCCACATAATATCAGATGCGATCCAGTATTTTTATACAAATCTAAAATGATTCTTCACTTATTTAATCATCTGTTTCATGTATGATTAAGATTAAGTACGTGTTACAAGTAGAGCAATAATATATATATATATATATATATATATATATATATATATATATATATATATATATATATATATATATATAAAAAGTTCCCAAGCTCTGGGGAAATGCTTGCATTCGTTCTATTCAGAGCAATTTGTTAATGTGTTGTTTGTTGCATTAAAGTTGCGTTTAAGCAAATAAAAGACAGGCCATTGATTTCCTGCTCGGTTCTGCTCCTCGGGAAAGTGCACATGTAGGCACCGAATTAGAATTCGTTTGATGGCTTTATGGATTGAAATATGCCACAAATTTGATTGAGGGCGATTTGCTCGTCTGGACCGGATCCATCTGGCCCCTTCCTCCTTATTGTGCTTCCTGATTGATTTTTAAGTTAGGAGCGCGCGAGTGCCGCCCAATCAAGAGCCACCAACATCGTGCAGATTAGACAATTTGCGGTAATCAATGAAAATATTCCCTGATTTGCGAGAGCTCAATCCGAGCCATAAATCACAGGTGCAATGCATGAGTTAGTTAGCAGTAAAACAAGCGGCGCAGACAGAATGGGCTAGCAGGGGTGAATTAGGGGGCGGGAGAGGAAGTAGCGCAAGAAACGATACTGAAGTGTGTGTGTGTGTGTGTGTGTGTGTGTGTGTGTGTGAGAGAGAGAGAGAGAAAGAGAGAGGAGGTAATGAGACTGAAATACTGGTCTCTCTTCCTCATACCCCCCCCAACAGCGTGCCTGTCAACTACTAATGGGTCGACGCAAGGGCTCGCATTTGTCATCCAGCTTCCGGACGCATATTTATTCATTTATTTATTGCCTTGATGCGGGATCATCTTTTATAACGTTAAGCACCTCGTCCTCCTCTCCAGTCACATATTGACAACAGAGGATTGAATTTATCCCCAGGAAATAATGCAGTCCGTTAATGGAATGTCATATTTATTCATTAATAAAGTGCACACTGTAAATATTAATACAGCTAGATAGAAGACATTACTGAGGACGGAAGCCTCTGCGACGTCAGGCTGAAGGTTTTGTTTTGTTTTGTTTTTGTTTTGTTTTTTTTCGGATAAAATGGGCTGCTATACATCTCACTTGTTTTGGTTCCTCAAAAAAAAAAAAAAGAAAAAAAAAAAAAAGATGGCCATCTTTTTTAATCCCCTCTCACTTTCTCATCCCACACACACACACACACACACACACGCACGCACACACACTGATACACACCTGGCCGATGCTCTTGGCAGGTGGTTGCTCTTTGTGTCATTGTAATGGCCCTGGCTAGACTGATGATCCTGCCAGCAACCTCTACAAGTGCATTTGATTCTATCACAACCCCCCTTTTCCCCCCCTCACACACACACACACACACATATATGAACACACTCTCACAAACTGGGGTTGGTCTGTTTTATCAAAGGAATTACCTAAAGTGCCTGTTATTTCATCATCCCGCCTGTCAGCAGGGCCTATTCTTTTAATTTATACACCCCCAAAACAAGTGCACTTTCATAGATCACCCATGTCCGACAAAAAAAAAAAAGAAAAAAAAAAAGGGCTAAACTATCATCCGGCCTGTGCGGTCAAGGCCAGGTGTGGAGTCATTAACCTCTGCCACAGTGTGAGACCGAGCTTATTATGAGATGGAAGGCACCTCCTTGGTATAAGAAAGAGCGCCTTTTTGTTACCAAATCCCTTCCTTGTTTAAGCACACACACTTTTGTTACACATCAATACACTCATTTCCTGCTCATATAAGCAGGTGCTGAGCATAGGAATGAAATGGCTGGCGGTAAACGTGATGCTGGTTGAGTGACTCCTTGCACTGGGTGTTAATGAAGTCTGGGTCGCGTTTAATATGCCGAGACACTTTTGTACCAACTACAGTACAGACGGCAGGATATTAACTATCAAATGATTAACATGTTTGTGCAGCGCTCAAAGTGGCTCCATTAAGGTTGATGAGACCTATAGGAGTTTGTATGATGCTCTTTAAGAAAGCTTTTCCTGAAACATTGTCTTTTTTAATAATGTCCATAATTCTTATTCTTACCAAAACACACCTTTTTTTCTTTAAAAAAAAAAAAAAAAAGCAGGCCTGCTTCACGTCTGAAACGCCGGCCTCCCAGGAACTCCTTTAATGTTCCAAACATGTGGAAATGGCTTGGAGCGAGATCAGGACTGTACTGGGGATGTGGCGATAACTCCCAGCTGCGTTCCTGTAATGTGCAAGTGGTGTTTGTGAACGATTGTGTGTACAGTTCCCAGATGAAAGCTCTTCCACATGTGCTGGTTTGACTAGACGTTTTTGACTAGACATCAAGACGTTTTTACATCTACTCCGTTATTAAAGTCAACGTAGTAAGTGATTAAAGCATTTACGAGTTTGCTATAATGCTGCACGTATTGCGTGATGCTCCTCTGAGAAATAATCCATATCGTACACATTGCTCACACATGTCTCTATCCGTATCATACACATTGCTTTGAACATTACTGTATATTACCTAACCTTTTTTTTTTTTTTTTTTTTATCTTATTCCTTAAGCACACATACACCCATTGATTGCAGTAATCATTCACTCCTGCTAGGCATAGGAATGAAATGTCAAGCTTTAAAAGCGCACAGCCTGGCTGATACTTTACACATTTAACACCGGTGTGTTGTTTGGCTCATGTCTGTAGATGCACAACCTTTCTGCATCAATTACAAATCCTTGAAGTTCAACAAGGCTTATAGGAGTCTGCAATAATCCGATGCGTAATATACAGCGATCCTGTGAGAAAGCATGGCTCCGTCTCTTTCCATATCACGTCTTTGGCTCTGTTAGTGTATGTGTTACAGTATGAGATCGTCTCCATCTTTGCTTACCCTTGGAAATCTCTGCTCTCCCCTGATCCGACATCAGAAGCGATGATTCAATACAAAAAAGAAAAACGCTCGCTCGCCTCAAAGCGGCTGCCCGGCTTAACGTTGTCAAAAAGAGTTTTTTTTTTTTTTTTTTTTAACTCCCTTGTTTTGACCTCCTGTGTATATTTTATTGAACCGTTCTGATCCCTGTGCAGAGCATAAAGCTGTGTTCAAAATGTATTTCTCTTCTCATTAACAGCATGTGCACCCTGGCTTCAATGAGAATCCTGGGCTGAGCGTTTCTCACAAGAGAATCCTTTTTTTCTCCCTTAACGAAATTAGTTAAATCCTGTGCTAGCGCTTCTTTTTTTTTTTTTTTTTTTTACAGTATATACTGTACATGCTTTTCCAGAAGTTATTTCATGTATGTTCCTTGGATGCTTACAATTTAACTACTGTACATACTGTATGAAACTCATAGATTCAGACAAAAAGTCTTTTTTTATTGTAAAATGTAATAATTATCCAGGATAGTCATCCTTTACTTACCTGATCGGCTCAGACAGGTATGTCTACAGCTAATTATTGAACAAATAGCCCTTACCACAGCAAGTTCTGGACACCTGGTGGTTTTTTTCCCTCATTTATTTGCATTATTTATTATTTTCCTAGGCATTCAACTTCTTCAAATATTTTGCAAAGTAAATGGTCTTATAACTACAGTCATGTGTAATTATATGTTTATTTGTTTTTTTTTTATTGTGTAAAATCAAAATCAAAATGATCTGATTGTGGCAGGTCTTAGTATCAGACAAATACAACCTCAGAAAAACAAGAACACATAACTTCAGCATTATTTATTTAACAAAAACAAAACAAACAAACAAACAAAAAAAACCATGTGGGCCCCTTCCACAGGATTGTTGCGGCCAGGTGCTGCTAATCTTCAGCTCTTTATTAATTGATCATCAGCAGGTGTGCAGAAATCGATAAAAGCATAAGTTTTTGCATTTTATTGATCTGCAGCATTCAGGTGTGTATCAACACAATGCCAAGAGGTAAAAGCATTACAATGGACTTTGTTGCTGTACATCAATCTGGAAAGGGGTTAGAAAACTATTTCCAAACAATTCGGAGTTCAACATTGTGGAAATGCAAAACGTTCAAGACATTTAAGGAAATGAAAAAGGAAAAAGTTGCAATGACATCCCAGCACATTCACCACAAGGTCCGAACTTGCAATGCTCAAACAAAATAAAAAACCTAAGAGTTACATCTCGGACCCTACAGGCCTCACTGAGCATGTTAATTGTTACAAACCATGACAGCACAATTAGGCGGTGGAGGGGTGATGATTTGTGTTTGTTTGCCAGCCTCAGGACCTGTGCACATCGTAGTCATTGAGTCGACCATGAACTCCTCTATATCTGTCTGACAAATAAAACTTGTTCGCAATTTGGTCATGCAACAGGACAATGATCCGAAACACACCAGTGAATCTACATCAGAATGGCTGAAAAATAAAAGCATTAAGGTTTTTGTAATGGCCTGGTCAAAGTCCACACCTCAACCTTAATGAACTGAAGGAATGTTGTAATACAAAAATGGATTAAACAACTGATACTGATAAAGTCATACAGGAAACTATTACTTCAAGTTATTGCTGCTAAAGGTAAACCTACAAGCTATTGAATTAGGGGGGGGGGGGGTACTTAGTATTGAACACATGTCTTTTTGTTTGTTTCTTTCTTTCTTTTTGCCTTTCTTTTTGTTAAACAAATAAAAGAATGGTGAAAAAAAATGACAAATTTTAGGTCGTTTTTGCCTAATATTGAGATCAGCTACAATTAATTGATTTTTATATTGCTTTTAGACACCAAAAAAATCATAGAATTAAAAACGAGGGCACTAACATTTAAAAATGATTGGACAATTGTGATAAAAGTTTTTGCATTGTAGTACTACAAGAACTGATTTGTATACCTACAGGTATCACATGGCTTAGTGGTTAGCACTATGATTTCACACCTCCAGGGTTGGGGCTTTGAATCTAATCTCCAGTCTGTGTACATGGAGTTTACATGTTCTCCCCATGCTCGGTGGATTTCTGCCAGGTACTCCAGTTTCATTCCAAAGACATGTGTTGCAGTGCTGTGAGTGTGTGCACAGTGAGTGTTGCCAGAGGTTGGGGTCTTTAGCAACTTAATATCCCCTACAAGAATGGCCACTTGTGTGAAGTCATAGGCCAATATGGCCAAGGATCATCCACTGTACTTGAGACAAAATAAGCCTGACTGCACGCACCATACATGTGGTTAACACTGTTGGGGGATTTTACTTTTTAAAGTAACTAATTACATTACAAAATTACAGTCTTCAAAAAGTAATCCGTTACATTACTGCGTTGCTTCCTGATAAAAGTAACTAGTTTGAGTACTTTTCCATTGCAGAAAATGAAAGGACCTTTATAATTATTCTACCATCATCACTCAGCGAAGTTTGGCCCATAATCTGTTAACTGCTAATACCGCTGTCTCACGTACAGTTTCACGCGGTGGCCATAAGTACGGTTCATCATGATTCACCGCGAGTTTCGGCGCTGTGATTAGGTTTCCATCTTTCCGCGCGTTGGTCCTCGCCTAGTCAAACAACATACAGTAGGTGAGATAGGGGTATAACAGCAGTAATAACAGAGGGGGGCGGGTTATCGGGGGCGGGGCTTGTAGGTCGACTTCCTCACACACACGCACACTAATGGATTGGGAATGACCGCTGTCTGGCTCACGGATTACATGAATTGTCTGAATAACGGATTACATTTTTGAAAAAGTAACTAAGTAACTGATTACTAGAATGGCGGAGCGAACGTGTTAGATTACTCGTTACATCAAAAAAGTAATCTGAGTACTCTAACACCCAACACTGATGGTTAATGCCCAAATAGTTTGCTACAATGTTGAGAGCAAACAGTTGTCTACAATGTCTTTGTAGCCCATATGTTTTCCTAATAACATCTGGGCCTAGCCTAATGCTCTTGTGAATGAATGTGAAGTTCCTACAGCAACATTCCGAAATCTAATGGAAAGCCTTCCCAAAAGAGGGAACATTTGGAATGGGATTTTCAATACTTACATTCGGGTGTGATGATCTGATATCCACATACTTCCGGCCATACACTGTAGAGCATTTACACATTAAACACGATGTACAAGACAATACGATTTTATTTTACCTGTATATGCATCCACCCGTCATTTTCCACAATGCTCATACTAGAGTATGTGGGGTCAAGGGGGAACTTAGGCCACAAGGTTGGGGATACCCTGCATGGACTGCCAAACTATTCCAGAGCACAAGCACACACACACTCATACAACCTCTCGTACACTACAGGCAATTTGGAAATGCTAATCAGAATGCACTGCATGTCTGGACTGTGGAAGGAAACCATACAATAAGTCTTTGGAGGGAACCCACCTACTATGCACAAACCAAATGCACAGGTCCTTAAAATCCCTAAAAGTCATGGTTTATTATTGCATTCAGTAGCATCTGTTTTTTTTTTTTTTTTTTTCAATTATTGGAAACTCCTAATTTTTGCACCCAACACCAGGTCATAGAAGTGCTGAGGATTTACAATGTTTCAATTTAAATGTAATGTTTAGGGGTTTTGCGTTTTGTACACTGTATTTACATTTAGTTGAATTAAATGAAATCCAATAACCTTGTTTCTTTTATAGAGAGGTCTATATTTCAAATGGCAATAAACGTTGATTAGTGTAAGTATGAAACACCGTAGTGTATTAGTCTTTAATACATATATGGGGTCTGGCATACGATATGCGTAACATATTAGATCTCGCCAAGGGTACCTGTACTTTATGCAGTAGCACAAACCATTATAAAGACCAACATGACCTCAGCTTTATTCCATAAAACTATCCTTCCCGAGAGTCTCTCAAAAGGCTGCTGGAACATGCCAATAGATTCAGCCTGCTGTTTCATCCTAATGTCCCATCATACAAAGCAAATATCAAAAATGTGATTTGAATCCCTGAGAAAAGTTATTGGCAAAGGACAAAGGAAGGATGTACAATGTGAAGTAAGAGCGATTCAGCCTTTTTTTTTCTTCTTCTTCTTTTTTTTTTTTACTAGTGTCTATGAAGCTTCTTTCCTGCTCGCCGTTTCCTTGTGTCAGCACTCCAAAGCAGAGGAAGAGCTTCTCACGTCTCTAGGCAGTAGGCTAACAGCTCAGAAGGTTAATTGAAGTCTGTGTGAATGACTTTAGTGGGCTGTCTTTAACAGGATGACCTATAAATGTTTAAATGTTTGATTTCTGCTCAGCTATGGGAAAAAAAATGGATTGTGACACCTTTTTCGTTGCTAATGCCCTTGTAAGAAACTCGGAGAATGCTTGAGAATGTGGAGTATACGGTTCTATTGACATTAGCAAGCCTTAAACAGCCTGTAACAGAAATAAAATGAAAGTAGAAAACTTTTGCGTGAAAAATAAATACCTATGCATTTAAACCATTACATATACTTTGAAAATATGCTTTTTACTTCTAAAAAAATTGAGGGAACTTGAGAAACTACTAGAACTCTGAGCATGTACTTATTATGCAGTAAGTGGTAATATTAATTTCAACGTCTTACAACATCAATGAAATTCATATACTGAGCCAAAAAAATAAAAAGTCACTGCTTCAGACATATTGGTCTGCATCAAACACAAAAGAAAACGAAGGCGATTTGTAATTTCCAATACATAATTGTAAATTTTCCAATACATCTACATCTACATCTAGGCATTTGGCAGACGCCCTTTTCCAAAGCGACTTACTTTTTTTTTTTTTTTTTTCATTATACATCTGAGCAGTTGGGGTTAAGGGCCTTGCTCAAGGGCCCAACATGGACAACTTGGTGGTCGTGGGACTTGAACCTGGGACCTTCCAAACCGTAGTCCAATGCCTTAACCACTGAGCTACCCCTAATGTATTAATGTATAATAATACATTATTAAAACCTGCAGAACTGTGGAGGTCGTGACGTCAGGAAAAAGAAAGTCTCGAACGACGATCACTTAAACGTTCGAAGTTGCATCGTGAAATTTTTTTTTTTTTTAAATAAGAGCATTTCAACAGACACACTGAATTTACAAAATTGGCCCTAAACAGCTGTGTGTCCATCAGAAAACCACTTGTTAGCGACACTCAACAGTCACTCATCAGTCTTCAATTTGCTAGGGAGCTTAAAGGTTGGATTTCAGAGCAATTAAAAATGGTAATGTAGTTTGATGAGTCCAGATCGAGCACATGAAGCGATGCACCCATCATGCATAGTGTCCACTGTACAAGCCTCTGGAGACAGCGTTATGATCTGGGGTCGCTTCAGTCGCTCAGGTCGAGACTCAGCAACGTTATGTGGCGATAAAATGAAGTCAGCTGATGACCTGAATGGACTGAGTGACCAGAGGTAGCTTAGAGGTGGTTAAAGCATTGGAGTAATGATCTAAAGGTCCAAGGTTTAAACCCCAGCACCACCACGTGGCCTCTGTTGGGCCCTTGAACGAGGTCCTTAACCCTCAACTGCTCAGATGTATAACGAGATAAAAATATAAGTCGCTCTGAATAAGGGCTTCTGCTAGATGCCATAAATATAAATTGTAATCAAAGCGCTCAAACGAAATCGTACAGTTGCAAATAGCTTGGCCATCATCTTTGCATCATTGCTGAGACAATCTGCCCGTTAATATCTAAAACAAATATATTATCATTTACATATTTTTTTTTATTTAAGTTTATTAAATCGATATTACTTTTTTTATTTGTCATCTGCTACATTTTAATATTCTACTATTTAGCAGAATATGACTCTAAAGGGGTTTGTGCTGACTCACACCTGACTTCCTTCCCCTATCAGTCTTAATCTTTGCCTATTTCAGTGCCACAAGACTGTAAATCCTTGACCACCTTAAATCTTTACAAAGTAATCTAGTTAATGTCGTACTTTTGGCTATTACAAGTTTGGCCTTCCATTATCCTGGTCCAGCGATCACAGAGTTTTATGATTTACTGTACAGTGCTTATGTGTACATGGAGAGTGTGTGTGTGTGTGTGTGTGTGTGTGTGTGTGTGTGTGTGTGTGTGTGTGTGTGTGGCAGGGGGAAAAAAAATGAAAGAAGCAGAAAGACAGAGAGAAAGCCCGGAATTTCATGCCTTGCGCCCTTGTCATTCGCGAGATAATCTCACTATTGATCTGAATAGAAATGCCCAAAGATGAAGCGTGCATTCTTGACTTATCTTAATCAAGAAGGATATTGATTCTATGAGTAATGATGGACCATTAAGATATGGACGAAATGAATGGTCTGTCGTATAATACTAAGCTCTCTGCTAATAGGATGTTTCAGTCAAGAGATGCTCATGATATCGCCTCGATTACAACTACTCTCTAATTCTATCTGCTCTTCCAGATAACTTAATGTCCTTGTTATTTCTGAACAAACGGTATTGATTTGTCACTGCTTGTGTATTACACAGCTAATTCATATCTTATTTGTTTCTGTATTGGCTTTAACCTCCGAGAGAACACAGAGCACGTATTGAAGGACAGTTTAATAGTTGGTCAATGATGTATTACTCGCATTGAATATTAACCACTAAACAAGCGCGCCTGTATAAACGCTATTATCGCCGGCATCTTGTCTCGTCGGAAAAGACTGGAATTACACGAGATTGTGCGAGAAAATGTATCTTAATGATGTCTTTAGCACATAAATGAAGTGATGTAATCGGGATGTGTTTGGATTTACAGTATGCAGGACGAGAGTAGACCATGAAGTGTATGCATTTTAGCTCGACCAGAATTATCCATTTTATACTAATGTGCAAAAGTCTTGACCCCCCCCCCCCCCCCCTTATTTCTTCATTACTAAGCTTCCAAAGAACCAGACTTCCTGAAGGACTTTTTGTCTCTCATTTTCAGTCCAGTCCCTGTACTTGAGCAGTTTCATAAAAATGTTTTTGTTTGTTAAGCCACACAGTGACCTACAGTACACTGCATGCACCATTCATTCATTCTCAATACCACTTAATCTGTACTATCCCAGGAGGCTTCAGACACGAGGCAGGGTGCCAATCCATTGCACAAGCACACACTCACACACACATACACATCCATTTTTGGAAACATTAATTAGCCTATATCTGCATTTCTTTGAGCTGTGGGAGGAAACTGAAGAACCTACCAATCACAGGGAGAACATGCAAACTCCATGCACTCAGACCCCAGGGTGGGAATCGATCCTGGAGGTGTAAGGACACAGAGCTAACAACTGTGCCATCGGGCCACCCTTTTGAATCATTAAAAAAAAGAAACATCTAACTTAAGGCATGAACCAGTGAGAAACAGGTGCAGATGATCGGGACGGTGATTAGTATACTGGTGATGCTGAAAGCTGAGTGGTTGGAACGGACGAGAGGGGAAATGTGGAAATGTTCCGCTGCGGTTGTTTTACACAGACATTTTTTTTTTTATTTTATCTTTACCTTTAAATTTCCTCTTTTTAAATTAATTTTCATTTCATTTCATATGAAGAAATGAGGGATGGGTCAAGACTTGTGCACAGTACTGTATGTCATGGAAGAATGTACCTCAGCATATGTTTTACTGTAGATGTGTTTATCTGAAAGTTTCAAATGTTTAACCCTTAAACCCAATAACTTATTTTAATGCAGATCGATAATGACCCGAAACATACAGTGAAAGCTACCCAATAGTTTGTCAAGGCAAAGAAATGAAGTATCCTTCCCTGGCTAAGTCAGTTACTTGTTCTGAACCCAATAGCTTTTCATTCACTGAAGCCACCAATCAAGTAGCAGCTGATGACTAATGCAGTATCTCATGGAAGAAAACTTCAAATTTGATCAGGTTCTACGGCTCCAGACCTCAGACAGTCATTGCCTGCAAATGATTTTCATCCAGGTATTAAAGAGAATTCTTACATTTTAATTATGCTTGTTTGTTCCATTATTTATGAGCCCTCGTCCAAAATGGATGCGTGGATTTGTGTATGATCTTGGCTGTAATTCCTCACATTGTGTTTCTTTTCCACATGTCAAAAAGTTTCAAAAATGTACAGTATGAACCTAACTGGATGTATCCAGAAACTCACTTTATATTGTTCATTCTTATCATTTGGAAAAAGTCTCCAGTATCAGCTCTTTGAACAAACGGTCTTTAAACAGTCTATGGTAAAACAAATTACGCTTTTGTCCACTGAAGTCCTTCAGGATGTGCTTTGGGGTTTCTTGACAACAACCTGGTATTATCACAGAAGTTCAACAGAGAGGGAACCGCAGCCTGATGATGATATAAAGACACCAGAATGTCATTTCATTTCGAATTAATCAACCTTGAAATGGTAACAGTAACCGTACATTTCATGAAACCTGTTGTGGCAGTTTTACTCCTTACTTTCTCCATGAACAATACAGTTTTCCCCTGTTATTATGTGCATATATAATAATAGCGTGTTGTGCCGGACACCTGAGACTCGTGGCAGCCGTGCAGGTTTGTGTGTTTATGAACTGGAACCTGGTCAACACGGCTGCTTCTCAGGCATCTTATTAGCGTGTATACGGCACTGTGTGGTTTCTTTGTGCAGGTCCACACTTGTATATGCATCACTGATGCCTCATGTAGTGTTGAGTTTCCAGACACAATAAACACCATGACATGGCCTTTTTAATAGATTGCTTCCTTTGACTTTAAAATGAAGGGAGGCGTTCCCCAAACCGAGGAGGAACCCCCTCCCTCCCCACCAGTGGCTGAATTCCCGCAGGGTATGTGTGTGTGTGTGTGTGTGTGTGTTCTCTTCACACTCCCCACATGGTGAGAGAGGTGTGTATGACCTGCTGGTGAATGGTCACTGTGTGCTGAACATGATATCAGATATGGACCAGGTGTCAAACAGCCCTACCCATCATGCACTGGGCTCGAACCGGGTGTCACTGAACTCTCCTAATCTGGAGGCAGTTTTGTCCTGATA
>CM059228.1:19935424-19945424 GCA_030347435.1 Clarias fuscus
TGTCTGTGTGTGTGTGTGTGTGTGTGTGTGTGTGTGTGTGTGTGTGTGTGTGTGTGTGTGTGTGTGTGTGTGTGTGTGTAAACATTGTTGATTAAAGGAACCAAAGGAGCAAATCAACCACCAAAATCCCTTCCTCCAATTAAAGAGCTGCATTACAGTATAATATCAACTGATCAATCAGATCAAGTCATATTCCAAGTTTTACAAACACACACTCTTCTTTGTAGAGCGCATCTCTTTCTTTTCAAGTAAATGTCAGATGTGTTTCTTCATAAAAAAAATATAATAATGTGAATAAGCTTGCATTTTGGAAATGTTTGGGGGGGGGGGGGAATGTGCATGTTAAAAAAGACAATTAATATATCTAAACTGAAGAAACAAAAATCAATCGAATACATTTTTAAGATATTTATATGAATCATGCTCATATGTTGTTGTCTAGGTTGATTTACTTGAACAATAAAAAGTGTTATCTTTACATAGTTTAAAAATAAAATCAATTATACATAACTGGTATGTCTAATCGTGGAATCATCGGCCCTGCTAATAACTAATGTTTAAATTTTCCTGAACAGAATATTTCAACTTGCATAGAAAGCCTTATTGACCTCTAGTCTATTGTTCATTAATAGAAAAGGGGCTTCGTCTAGTCAATCATCTCGAGGTTCAGGTGTTCTCACAGACAGAGAGGCGATTTCCATTTGTGTGGCCGAAGAGTCAACAGGACTGGACATGTTCTCTCTCTCTCTCTCTCTCTCTCTCTCTCTCTCTCTCTCTCTCTCTCTCTCTCGCTCTCTCGCTCTCATTTGGCCATTCATTTTCCTCAATTTGCCTCACTCCAGACAATGACATATGCCCTTTCAAAATGCCCCTGACGTATTCATAGCCCGGCAGCTCGGCCTGGAGAATTGAGAATGTCAATTTCATTTTGGCCGTTTCGTTCATCCATAGACAATCCCCGGGATGGACATGTCAGGATAAGTTTGCTCGCTTTCTCTTTTTCTTTCCCTGTCCCCCTCTCTTACAACCTCACACACAGTTGATAGACCATATAGGTCATGCGATGTCTCCGTGTCCCTAAGTCATCAGCCTTTCCTATACAATCGGCCACGGGCGAGAAAATAGGGCCTGTCCGATTTCACAATATAGCCGACTTGTTCTCACGTTGGCTTTAGCTGCGTGTCTTGGAGGTGCATTAGTGGATGTAGCATTAAGGGAAGTGTAGTAATTACAGAGAAGTGAATGCCAGTGACCCCTAAATTGCAGTATCTTGTCTCTTTTGTCCCGTGCGCTCCTGATCTCCTCGCTGCCTGAAATTGTATCTTTTCATTCTAGCACAGTTCGAGGAAATGCGGGTGTATTAGGAGCCAGTGAGGCGTGATGTTTCGGGGAGGGGGGGGGGGGGGGGTGATGCGGGGGGTTGAGGTGGTTGGGGTTTTACCCCCCACCCACCCACACACACACACACACACACACACACACACACACACACATTCACATATATATAGACACCCATCGAAGTGGGAGGTTTGAGGACAGCAGCTGGAGCATGGGGTATAAGGAGTTATTGGATAGACAGGAAGAGAAAGGGAAAGAGAGAGAGAGAGAGAGAGAGAGAATAAAAAGAGAGAGTGAGATCTCGGTAGGTTTGGATCCACCCCCTCTATTGACAGGTGTCAGGTGACTTACGGACCATGGCGGTATCTGTCAGCTGTCTTTCCATGAATCCACACACACACACACACACACACACACACACACACTGTCTCTCTCTCTCTCTCTCTCTCTCTTTCACACACACAGCCCAAGTCAAGTGAATAAAGATAAACAGCTTCACTACACGATAATTTGAATAGAATAAATCTGCAGGAATTCACAATACTGTTGCTCTTTTGAATCTGAAATTGTTGATTAGTTTTCTACAACAGCCCAACCTGATATTGTTTCTATAGACAGGAGGCGTCTTATGATCTTAGGCTCATAGGTTGATATGGTGATGCTTTAAGTCATGAGATGTTTATTTTACATTAGTTTAGTGTAACAGACTGCAAAATGCATTTTCTCAGTAAGATGCCAAGATGAGGGAAGTCGTATTAGCTTAAAGGAGAAAAACATACAAAGTGAAGGAATTCAAGAAATTTATAGCTGCATGATATAATTTTTTTTTTTAAAGCATGATGTTTTTTCGTACAAATAATTAAAAAAATAAACTAATAAATGCAATCTTTTTTTTTGTTGTTGTTGTTGTAAAATTGAGTGATAGTTGTTCAATTCTACTTTGAACACGACGAAGAAACCAGAATTCTTCTGCCACCTGAGGTTTTCGAGAGGTAACAGGATTTCCTGTTTATACAGAATCCTACAGTTCAATGCTTTGTAAAAACGACAGAAATTTGTCCAGGAGAAAATTATCTTATTGACCAGTGTTATTCAAAGTGATGATTGGCAAATCTTTAAAAAAAAAAAAAAAAATGTTAATCCTAAACTGTCAGGTTGCATTAAAAGCTAAAGACAAAGAGAAAAGTTTCTTCTGGCTTTAAAATACCACATAGCAGAAGATGAAGATGGTCTGCGCTCTAGAGCTCTTTACCTAGTTATAATTTAATTCAGGTCATTCCTCCAATAAAAAAGCAATTATTATTATTATTATTATTATTATTCTTATTATTATTATTATAATAATAATAATAATAGGCAGCACTGGTGGCCTTGCATTCCAGACCAAGAGAATTCCCGCCTCTGGGTCTGTGTGTGTTGAGTTTCCTCAGGGTGATCTGGTTTCCTCCCACAGTCCAGAAACATGCAGATTAAACTGACCGCCGTTCCCAGTTTGTCCCTAGTGTGTGTTTGTGTGTGTGTCCTGCGATGGATTGGCACCAAATTCTTCTGAGATAGGCTCCAGGCTTCTGTGTCTCTTTACAGGATAAGCGGTATAGAAGATAAACTAAATAATATATATAAAGTATAAATATTTACTGTATGTAGACTTAGAACGTTACAAATTATGGAAAGAAAGCATCAGTTCAGTTTAACTAACACAGCTGTTATCAGAGATCACAGAGTTATCAAGCGCTCCAGGGAGGAATTTCAGACGTACCTGGTACAGTTTCACCTGTTTCTAATTGTATTCCATTATTCAGTCATCAAATGTTTTGATACGAATGAAAAGTTTCATTTATTTGAGTAAAGGCATTAGGGATGTGGACTTCAATAAAGTTGAATGTAAACAAGAACAACGTTTATACGACTCTTTATTTAGACCTTTATTTTCCTTTATTTGGGTTTATTTGCCTTTTTAAATTAAGTTTAAATTGCTTGTTTTTAACAAAAGATAAAGTCAAGTAATAGGGAATGAAGGAATGCATAAACTCCAGCACATTTCTTTCCTTTATTCATGTCTTTGTGTATTAAACCGTATGTGCTATACAAATACAAATCACGTGCATTGTTTAGCACATAAATTGACCTTTGCCGATTGTCTATAGGACTGCTAAAAAAAAATAAATAACCGACACTTTTAACTATATAATTTTTCACTCATCTTGCTGCTCACACTTGTCGGATGTAGAAAAATGTGGCCTAAATCCGCTTCCTCTCACTGTCCATAAGCCTCACAATAAAAGTCCACTAATGGGCGACATAAAATCGGCACACAAAAATCAATTTGTGTTAACAAGTCTAGCGTAGATTACATTTAATGCAAGGACGCCAGCTGTTTGTAGAAATGCTTTTCACGAGTAACACGGAGCGAAATCTAGCGTCCGAGTAAAAGGATAATGCATTAAAACTTTCGAAGCAGCTTAATATGTGTGGCACAAATCAATAGCGCTGGCTGAAATGTAATGCATAAAATAAAATCAATGCTAATAAAGTGACATCGGTCATATACTCACTCTCGTCTCCCGAATGGGCGCGTCGGACAGCGACTCCCAGAAGTCTTTGCAACGCCATGTGCCAGCAGACCTCGGGTCAATTAATAGAGCGATTAACACATCTACACAACAACAACAACAACAAGCTACTGTTACAGACGCCACGTCCTCTGTCCAGTCCTTTTACTCACTTTGTCTATAATGAGAGAGAAAAACTGGAGCGACATTGATACAGATAGAAACTACGGATATGTGAATATTTATAAACTGTATATGTTCAAACTTTAAACCATATTCTAATTATATTAAATGTCTAGTGATGAGACATTTGCTTGTTCATGTAATTGTTCGATCGACCGACCTGTACAGCTTCAAAGTTTGTAACAACTGAGATAGAAAAGCGTCGGGTTTCGCTCCTGTTAAAGAAGAACAGGAATCTGACAAGAGTTTAAATACAGTATTAGAAACATAAACTGTTTGATTTTGGTAAGTCGTCCCCCCAGTAGACTACTCTAAGATGCAGCATGGTCTTCAACCACTGGAGGTACCCATGCATCGCAAGGTTTGACATGATATGTACATGTAGATATAACATCTGAGATGCTTTATTTTGAAATGACCTCCACCACATGTTCTGATTGGTTGGATGTTTGTGAGGCAGTTTTCTACTTCTTTAGATGGATGGATGGATGGATGGATACCATCCATAGTAACCACTGTAGTCCAACTAGGCACTGTGACAGCCAATGGTGACCACTGTATTTATTACAATGTTTACAATTATGGTTGGACCACACTACAGGCAATTTGGAAATGCCAGTAATCCTGATCTGTGTGTCGTTGAACTGTAGAAGGAAGCCAGAGTACATTTTTATATAAACAGTATGCAATCTGACATTATGACGTCTAATATAATCGTGAGTTATCTAATTATCATGTATGTGTTAATTAATTCAAATGCTTTATAAAATAAAAGGAAAATAAATGTAGGCTATGTAAAAGAGCACTTTTTTTTTTTCCCCCGATTTTCTCCCTAATTTAGTCGTGTCCAATTCCTCCCTGTCACTAGGGGGCTCCACATTAAGGCTACTACTACCACTTAGCCGGGAGGGCCGAAGACTATCACGTGTTTCCTCCGAACCACGTGACGCCAGCCGACCGCATCTTTTCGAACTGCTCGCTCGCGCACCGTTGGGGGCGGCGTAACACACTCGGAGGACAGCGCTATCCGTTCCATCCGTCGCGCGAGCTCACAGACGCCCCTGATTGGCTGTAGAGCCGTGATTAATGTGGGAGCACTAAGTACCTCTCATCCCTCCCCTCTGAGAGAGCTCGGCCAATCAGCTCTCTCTAGACCTCCGGCTGCGAGAGGTTACAGCACCACCCGGGAATCGAACTCGCGATCTCCGGATGATAGGGCGAGCGCTTTAACCACTGCGCCACTCGGAGGCGAGCACTTTTTAAACAACAACAAAAAAAAAAAGATGCAGCAAACAAACAGGTGCAAGTCCTACCGAAGAAAATTTTTTACAAAAAATTAATTATTCAATTTGTTGCATTTATTACAGTTAACTGCTTTTTATAGTATTTTTTGGAATGAAAATGGACATCCTTGTTATAGAGCAGATGTGTGCATGTGACTTACAGTAGCATGCGTGTGTCTATGTGCAGGTGTGTGTGAAAGAAAATCGGCTTTACCCTCAGCCGCTCCACTCCAGACAGTATCTAAATGTACTGAAAAAGAACTATTTGACATTAATTTAATCTGTACAGCCGGGTGCTCTGAGACCCTAAACAGGCGTTACTGCAGCTACATTACTGCGGGGAGCGTCTGGAGCACAGGATCGGTACAAAATGCTTGTTTATTGGCAGATCCCACAGGAAACGTCATGACGTATCAAGCTAATCAAACAACATTCAGTATGTTTTTCAGCTGGTAAAGCGGCTCTGGGGTCTCAGGCACCCCAAACAGAACATAAAGAGATTTCCTGAAAATAATAAGTTTGTCCGCTCATCGTACCACTCATGTTAAAGTGTGTGTGTGTGTGTGTGTGTGTGTGTGTGTGTGTGTGTGTGTGTGTGTGTGTGTGTTTGTGTGTGTGTGTGTGTGTGTGTGTGTGTGTGTGTGTGTGTGTGTGTGTGTTTGTGTGTGTGTGTGTGTGTGTGTGTGTGTGTGTGTGTGTGTGTGTGTGTGTGTGTGTGTGTGTGTGTGTGTGTGTGTGTGTGTGTGTGTGTGTGTGTGTGTGTGTGTGTGTGTGTGTGTGTGTGTGTGTGTGTGTGTGTGTGTGTGTATGTGTTTCTCCTACCTGTGGGAACCCCACAGTGCCCTGCATGTTTCCTGCTCTTGAGTTTGAAGAGCCCTCAAGCCTCGACCATGGCCACGGAGAATCATTAGCACAGCTTTGTTTTCAGAAAAAGACAGAGAGAGAGACAGAGAGAGGGAGAGACAGCCACACAGACAGAGCAATAGAGAGAGACAGACAGAGAGAGAGAGACAGAGAGAGAGACACAGAGAGAGAGAGATAGACAGACAGACGGACAGAGAGAGAGAGACAGAGAGACAGAGAGAGAGACAGAGAGAGAGAGAGAGAGAGAGAGAGACAGAGAGAGAGACAGAGAGAGAGAGAGAGAGAGACCACCATGGCTTTCAAAGCTTCACAATGCAGAACGGAATGTAAAGTGCGAGCTGAAGCACAATGTCCGAGTCAGACCACACGCTCTGGAATAAATCGTTCCTAACATAACATTATTACATACGTTTGTTTACAATTAAATACATGGTATAGCTGAATGTAATAATATGGCTTCATTAAATTTGGTCCTAAAAGTGTTCAGAAAACAAATAGAAGTGCGTAAGTTTTTATTAATATCCTGTCAAAATCACAATTTGTGGGGTTTCGCAGTAAAAAAAAAAAAAAATTATCCTTTAATTTCTTCCATTTTTAATCAGTTTTAATTGTTTGTTTGTTTTTCTTTGCGATTGGGTAGTACATCATGGTAAAGTAGTGACCAAGGAAATAATATAATGCAGGTATAGTTATGTACGTAATGAAATGTTTAAAAAAAAATAATAATAGAAGAAGAAAGGAAAATTGTATTTTGGGATTGTACAATGCTTTTTTGTTTGTTTGTTTGTTTGTTTGTTTGTTTTTCAAGTGAGAGAGATATAAAGTGACATAATGAAAGTATAACAAAAAACAATAATCTAAACATAAACATTTCTTTGATTTTTTTTTTTTTATTGAATGAATGGTTTACCCACTTGTTTTCCTTAAGACTGACTATTTTTAGAGAGGGCGGAGTTAAAGGTTGGCTCAATAATGGAGAAACACTTACAGTAAATGCCCTCCTCCTTAAACACACACACACACACACGAACACACAGGAATGATGTGTGCCATGCCAGCTTCAGAAACACACACACACACACACACACACACACAGTGTAAGTACTTGAAGTCACCCTGGAAGGGAGGTCAACAAGAGTAATTGTGCTGAAATTGGCCCTGTTTCCGGACTGCCGTTCCTCTACACAGAGCCTGTACAGTGCACGTAAAGCAAAGAGCATAAAAAAAAAAATATAAAAAAAACACACACATTTAAGTACCAACATGTTGAGTTTTGTACCGTAAATAACCCTTCATTTATTCAGAACTATAACACACACTAAACGCATGTTTTCATGTCGTACACTGCATTGTGTTATAATGATTAACATACGCCTAAGAATCTTTGTTTGACGCTTTACTGGTGTTGTAATGCGATAGAAGGCACACTTTGAAGGAGTGTATTAGGGTATAATGTGTTGTACAGTATTATATGACTTAAATTCCATAAGAAAGTGTTTAACACACAGTAAGTAGAGCATCACTCCAGGTTATTACAAGGTATAAAAGAAGAAGATTTGAAAACTTCACTCTTGCAATAATCTAGTGTAATGCTCTATTTAATGTGTGTTAAACACTTTCTTTTTATTTTAATAAATTTTTTTAAAAAGTATGTAACACATGTAAATAGAGCATTATTAAATGGTTAATGTTAAGGTTATACAAGAAGTCAGCTGTTTAAAGTTTACTCTTCTTCTCAACATTAACTTAACTTTATGACATTATGGCATCTCATTTATTTATGAGTTGTGCATCCAATTATCATGTATAAGTGTTAATTATGAACATAAATGCACCCTAAACAGATTTTATATATTTATATGTATCATTAATGCAGGATTCAAATGACATGAAACGCTTTCTTTGTATTAGCAAGTAGTGACAAGTCATTTTCTTTCACTGTTACTTAAAAATAAGCATAAATAAATAGGCTGTTGTTGTTGTTGTTGTTGTTGTTGATGATGATGATGATGATGATGTTTTGGATGGAATTGACGTGTAAGTCATTTTGTCTCAAGACCCTTGATCCTTTCAACATCAAAAGACATAAGTATGAGAAATAATACATAATTATTAATTGAATATTCCGGAGTTACACTATTAAACCACACCCCATCGTCCTGACTAATATACCTGTTGTGTTGTAATTCTAATTTTGGCATGTTGTTTTTTACTGCAGCAGTGTGTTATTGTTGTTTTTCTTTTTCTTCTCCTTTTCTTTTTTCTCCATCCTGTGAAACTCTGAAGCAGTGTTTATCTCCTCTATCACTTTCTCGCTTTTTCATTCGTGCGCTGGAACCCTTTTTTAAATTTTTTCTTCTTCGTCTTCTTTTTCGAGTCCTCACTATGTGACCGGGCACACACCGCATGTGTGTGCATGTGTCAGTTTTCAGGACAAACTGAACTTGTGTTTAGCGCCCTCTAGTGGAGACCACCTCTTTCACATATCGGCTTAAAATCCTCCTAGCGCAGTAAAGTGGTTTAGCTTGGAAGCTCATCCGACCTGATACAGAGTGAAGTGTGTGTGTGTGTGTTGATACTGACTCTCGGTGGGAGCTGATATTATAAATATTTGATATAAATATTTTACTATAGGAAGTGATGAAATACATACAGTATGTAAATACGTGAATTCAGATTTAGAAGTACAATTTATCGTACTTGAGTCATAGCTTGAATTAATCTCTGTATGAGAGCAAATCCACCAAATGCTAAAAGCAAAATCTTTCAAAAATACGATTGAATATAAACAAAAAATAAGCAGACAATGATTCCTGATAAATTTTTGGGTAAATATGAGGGGTGTTCAGATCAAACCGGGACTTGTGATGAAATCTCTGGTGAATGAAGATAGAAAAATGATCGATGTTTACAGAAGATGTCAAGCTCAGTACGGTAATGAGACAGTGAAAACATTTTAAAGAAGGTCCCATGTTCCTGGATGACGATCTCGGCCGAGGTGGCTCGGAGCTCACTGCACTCGTTCCTGTGAACATACTGTATACCGAGTGGAACGTCTGATCGTTGAAAATCAACTAGTCGCCAACTTGCAGAAGAAGACGCACCTGTCTGTGTGAACTGTACGCACAATCATTCACCAACACCACTCGTACATTACAGGAACTCGGCTGGGAGTTATTGCGACATGTCCTGTACAGTCCTGACCTCACTTCCCAACCACATGTTTGGAACATTAAAGGAGTTCCTGGGAGGCCAGTGTTTCAGACAGGAAGCAGGCAGTCTGATCATGGTTCTGGTGTACTCAGAAAACTTTCTACCTTGATGGTGTCCAAACACTAGTGGAACACTGGGATAAGTGCATTAGTGTAGCAGGAGATTATATATTGTTCCCTTGTTCTGCACAATGACATTATTTTAATTGACCATAGACTTGATTTTAAGCCACATAAAATATGGTCACTTTACAAGGTGAAGCAAACTGAGGCATCTTTTATATTTTAATATAACATATGCATATAAAATTCTATAACTTTTTAGAGTATGTAACATTTCCTATAACAATATCTTCCCTTATGCCAAGCCAGGTACCGTTTTTAAGGATTATCAAAGAAAACAGCAATGTGTGTAAGCATGCCAGTTATATGCTGCATTGTTTTTATAGGGGAACAAATGCCAGTACAAAGCTGCACATTAACATTTTTTTTTTTTTTTTACAAAAACTAACATTTATCTCTCAGTATTATGAATGTGTCCATAGAAATAAACTTTTGAAATAAACTT
>CM059228.1:19947924-20090424 GCA_030347435.1 Clarias fuscus
ATGTATCAGTAACCCCCCCCCCCCCCCCCCCCCCCCACTCCTCTCATTTCATTTTTATATTGGCTGGGGTTTAATCAAGCCAGTTAGATTTTCACCCTATTGTGACCTCATACTGTAGAATACAAGCCCCTCCCCCTGCTTTTCTGGATTGAGAGAGTGACACCAGATTATTGCAGACGTCTGTTTGATTCTATGCTCAGCCAGATCCAGGAGGGTTTGAAGAATAAAGGACTTCATACCAAGTGTTAATTGTTGATTTATCAGTTTCATTTCATTAAATGACAAATTATTCCTAATAATATCTTGATTGTCATTGTTTTTAAATTTTGAGAATGCCGTTAGAAACAGTTTTTAAGAATTCCATTTAGTTTCAGTACTTTTGGGGGGCGGGCTCAGCAGTAGCTCATTTGCATAGAAAATGAAACACCTTGACAGACCCACTTTGGGAGGCTCTGAGCCACCTTCTGTTTACCCTATAAGGTAATAGTAGTATATGGGACCTTTAAGGACTACCTTAAAGTACATCAACATCACTACATCAACTCCCCCCCCCAAAAAAAAACAAGAACATATAAATGATACAGTACAAAATAAATACTTTTAGAGTGAGAACCCTAGCGACAAACAACAGTTCAGTTTAGTTCTGCCTGCTTTTAGTGCTTGTTTTGTCATTTTATTAAATGTAGAAGGCACATTAATCATGTTTTGTGTATGTGACAAAATGGTACTTTTTATTGGTTCAATATGAATGTGGTTAGTTTCGCAGCAGTACACAGGATCTTGTTCGCAAATCGTAAAGAGCGTCAAACGAACATATTCAGAGATAAACAGGAGGAGCGGTGGCGCCGCTCGTATTCTTCATCATCTCTAACGAGACATGACAGGCTCCAGTTTGCCGGATTTATGCTTCGCCTCTGAAATATGAATGAAGCAGTGGAACATCATTGCCGTGATGACACTGCGAAATCTAATCAGAGTGGAAAATGGATTTTAAAGGGTCTGTCGCTACAATCCGCCCTCTCATAAGCCATCATTTCATTCACATTTAACTCAATTTGTTTAAAGAAAAAAGACCAGCTCCTTGAGAGTACTCATAAAGACTCGTTTTTATCTTCGAATTTGAGGGTTTGAGAGACAGAATGGCGTTTTAATGCCTGAGGTATGACTGTACTGAAGCGGAAATAGTAAACACTGTAAAAAAATGCATTATTGTTCCTTATGATAATTATGTTCCAGAGCATAACATGAACATGAAGTGATTTAGAGCGGTGTGTAAGATATTGAGGTTGATATGCTTGCCTAATAAAACACAGTGTGTTTACCGCAAATGCTCAAGTCAGTTTATCAAGCAAAACAAACTACCCAATAGAGGAAAAAAAAAACGTACACATCAAACAGCACCGTTTGATTCAATTGTGAAATCCTCCTAAGGCCTCGAAAGCGGGAAGAATCCCACGCTCGTCAAATCCAAAGCCTGGCGAAACTCCTGATAATTATGGTATCGAGTCGATATGAAATATCAAAAGCTCGGTTCAATAACTGCGGTGGGGCTGTGAAATTGCAGACCGACTTATGAGCTCATAAATCAATAGTGAAAAACACAGCAGTTAAGAATCCGACAGAAGCTATTAAATCACTTAGCTGGATATTAAGTCGAGCTATGTCAGCTGCCAATACTTTTTAACACCTCCTGCTAAGCAAGCAGTATAGATCGGCGATGATTGCTTGAACTTTTACACATCCTGAAATATTCAACGCTGCACAAGTGCTACTACGATCCGCCGAAACAAGAAGAGGGAATTAAGCAATGGGAAAGGAGCGATGAGATACTGCTACACCTGAAATTGTTTGATTGAAGGAAAAGTCCACCCCAAATAAAAAGGGCAGGTTGGTCTCCAGTGTCCATGTACAAACAAACAAACAAAAAAGATTTCCTGGGGTTTTTTTTTTTTGGTCTTGACCAGGGTTTAACTACAAAAACTCCCCCTGGTGTGACCTCATATAAGAAGAGCCCCTCCCCCAGCTTGTTCAGCTTGCTCTGGGGGGGGGGGGGGGAGGGCGCTAAGCTCAGCAGTTTATTTACATAAACATTGAAACACACATTTGGAAGAGGAGTGAAGCTCAGAGACTTAAAGAAATAGGAAAATATGGGACCTTTATTCAGGGTTGCAGGGATCTGGAGCCAGGAAACTTTGAGCACAAGATGGGGTACACTCTGGTCAGGGCATACACACTATGGGCAATTTGGGGGCATGAATTAGACTAATTTGCATGTCTTTGGACTGTGGGAGTAAACCCACCAAACAAGGGGAGAACATACCTACTCCTTGCATACAGACCCGAGGCAAGAATAAAACTCTCGATTCCGGAGGTGCGAGGTCACAGTGCTAACCACTACATCACTGTGCTGCCAATATGGGACCTTTAAATATTTGTAATACGTTTACTGATCGTTTACAAAGTGAGGGCACCACTGAAGTCCATGGCTCTACTATCGTCATGTAGCTGAACAGCATTGTGGGTAATGAATGAAATATTTTTATTCTCTTAATCAACCTCTGTCTGCGTGGTCTCTTTTTTTCTGTATAAACCCTCATATCCAATACCATGCCAATGCTCAATAATGTAGGGAAAATCACATAGCTGAGAACCCCAAACTCATGTAACCGCAGTCACACCCAGTCATACACTATGGGCAATCTGGAAACACCAATCATCTCATTTGCTGTCTTTGGACTGGTGGGCTAGCTGTAGCATCCAGGAGGAAACCCACAAAACACAGGGAGAACATGCAACCCAACCCCAAGCCCAAGCATAGATCAGTGTGAGGAAACACTGATAATCACTAAGCCACCGTGTCGCCAGTGTTTGTGGTAGAGTAGCTTCAGAGATTTGAATCGAAACACTCCGGTTACAGACATTCACGGTTTGAGGACGCACTGCGGATTGAGCCTGTCATGTGTTCAGTAACCTGATCGTATCAATCATAATTGTGTTACACGTGATCCACCCAAGGTAGGGGTCAGGCAGGAAGCACGCTCCCACTTACCATCAATTACAAACAAGAAAGAAGAGAAGGAAAGAGATGTACAGCGGGAGGGAGGTGGGCTAGAAATCAATGGCATGTAGTTCCTCTATCAAACCTGTAACAGGGTAATGGCACTTGGTTCTCTTGATATTGCAGATCAATACCATGTCTCCTTTGGACTCATACTGAGAGACCAAGAACTTGAGGACACAAAGCGCGAGCACGGTGGAGTTGCTGCTCTTATGATCCTGATGAATAACACAGATATTTGGATCTTGTGTGACACATCACGCAAGATTTTTTTTCAATGTAGTTTTGAACTGTTTTTACATTGATAAATTAAGTTCATTGCTCGATCCTGGGTATATAGTATAAGGAGTGGGTTGTGCTGGTAGGTGGATTTGCTGTGCTAGATGTGAGACCATGTGATCTCCTGGAGTTCCATCCATGATGCCTTCCTGCCCCAGATCTAATGTTCTCTTACTTTTTGTCTTTTATGAATTTGATCCAAGATGCAACAATGCCGGCAGCACGATGGCTCAGAGGTTATCACTTTTGTCTCTCGCCTCCGGATTCTGGGTTCGATTCCCGCCTCGGGTCTGTGTGCATGGAGTTTGCGTGTTCTCCTTGTGCTTGGTGGGTTTCCTCCGGGTACTCTGCTCTCCTCTGACAGTCCAACGACATGCAGATTAGGTTGATTTGCATTCCCAAATTCCCCATAGTGTGTGTATGGGTGTGTGCCCTGAGATGGACTGGCATGCTCATGCCCTAAGTCTCCTAGAATAGGCTTCAGGCCCACTGAGTCCCTGTATGCAGGATAAAGCGGTATAGATGATGAGTGAATGAATGCAACAGTATTATTTAAGTCTCAAAGAGCAAAGCATTGGAATAAAGATGTTTATCCAATATGGCAGCCCTAATCCATTAAACAGGTCTAAATGCAGCAAGGTCTTTTTACATCCGTCCTCATTGTCCGCCTTGGTACCTGCCCTGTCTGCTCTTTAGCTGTTTACCAGCCTGGATAGAAGCAGAAACTCTTGTTGAACAGAAGACGCACCTGAAAAGTCCGAACAAAAGGACGATTCAGGTCGAGCGCTAAGGCTAGCATATGGCACGGCAGCTCACTAATTTAATATTCGATCTATCATATTGCATATCAGTTTTCCTTCAGGACGAATCGACAGAGCGTACACTGCATATGTTTTTGCCCTCCTGGCTCGTGCATATGGCATCGTAGCCCTGTATGAGGCTTGTAACCCGAGCTTTGGTCACCCTGATGACAGAAGGATGACAGAAGCTCTGGAATAATGCGAGCGCATTATGAAGTTAATTGAATTCAGATATATTTATCCATTTCTGACAGCTCTGTAGGCTATAAAGTGCCACCGTGTGATGAACACGGCCTCATATCGCCGCGGCTTGCTTACTTAATGTTTCTCTTTCGAGTGTGTTGAGCTGCTTTGCCTAATGGCAATGACACGTTCTGACGCTTTAGTAGCAGGAATAAATATCACACATTAATATATTGCGGAACCGAAACAGCAAAAAGACGCATTTACGTTTGTGTTGGATGCCGTTGGACGGCTTTAACCATAACTCCGTACTGTCTCTGGGCTGCTTTATGATGACATCACAGCGGTAAACTAATACCAGCGCCGGAACTGTTCTCTCTCTCACTTTGTGTCGCTCCGTGCTGTATTTCATTTGACAACACCACTTTTATAATAAGTACAGGCTCCATTTGTGCCATTACGTTCCTTCTTCCGCCGCTTCTTACTGTCAAAACGTGGCGCAATACATCTGTGGAGGCGTGCGTCGCGTGAATAATTGAAGATATCAGTTCTCACGAGTTAATAAGCAGCGCGCACGGTTGGGCCATGCCGGAGTCCTGCGTTGACAAACGCAGTGCCGTTTGACGCACTTATTATCGGTTACTTGTAATATAAATATGCAAATGAGCCTCTTGAACTTTACAATCTGTGGCCGTGGTGATTCGTCTCTTTAAGATGCTCATTTGCATAAGAGCGGGCCGCTCGTGCATCATGGCGTGTCATTTTGAAAGCAAATATTAATCAGTTTTGCGGCACGTCTCTTTCTGGAAGCTTCACACTTCTATTGTTTGAGCTTTCGTGCTCAGCTGAATGAAGGTTTTAAACACGACTCTTTATGATTGACCTGCCTGTTATGGCGGTGCACAATGCAGCATTAACAACCAAAACGTTGTGTAATAGATAATAATAGGAAGAAGAATGAGCTTGATGGAAACCCTCGGATAATAAAATGATTATAATTGATAATGAAAGCGTCATGAGTTAGGATGTAAAGAATATATTATTCGGATTGAACAAGTCATGTGTTGCAAACGGATACAAGTGCGAATAGAAATGAGAAGACTCTATGACTCGACTTTTGTTTGTGTGCTTGCATGTGTGCGTGAGAAAATGGATCTTAGGGGATGCAACAAAAAAAAAAAGTCATAGGAGTTTGTTTAGAAGTATGTATTTCTATTTTTTCTACTTTTTACTTGCTTAAAAGCAGTCATAATGGGAAGGCAAACCCAGGAAGGATTGGGAAGGACTGACACGCTGACCACATCAGGTTCTGAACAACAGTAGCCGGTTCTTGGCTGCCACATGTGGGACCTGCTGCTTCTGGATCCTGTCCACCTTGAGGTTTGTCATGTTGTACATTCTGAGGTGCTTTCCTGCTCATCACGGTTGTACACAGTGGTTATGTGAGTTATCATAGCCTTCCTGTCAGCTCTGGCCATGCTCGGTTGACTTCTCAAAGCTCACTGGGTGTTTCCTGGTTTGTGAACCATTGTACATTATAAGTGAACATTTCTGAAACCTGCCTATCGGGTGCCAACAGCAATGCCTCGGTGAAAGGCACAAAGATCATACTGTTCTCCATATTTGATATGGACATGCTCTGGACTTGTATACGCATGATTATGATTGGCTGATTAATATTAGATGTTAATAAACAGGAGAATAAGTGTTCCTAATGTAAGTGAAGCATGTCCAGTTTGTCTCTATCAAATATACACTATCAGCAATAACATTAAAACCATTAACAGTAAAAACCTACCTGGATTTGGTTGTTTCCTCTCAGACAGCTCTGGCCGCTTGGACCCTGGCTCCTCACGAATGCTGGTGGTGTGCTGCAGTGTCTGGTGCCAGGATGTTGGCATCAAATCCTTTGGCGGCTATGGGGTAAGTTGTCCTGGATTGAACTTGTTTGACCGGTGCATCCCAAGGAGCTCGATCAGATTGGGATCTGGGCAGTCTGGAGGCCTTGGGCTCTTTGCCTGTGGCTCGCTGTGGTGCACTGGGTATTCTGGTACCTTTCTGTCATAGCCAGCACTGACTTTTTTCAGCAAGTTGTGCTGCATTGTCTTTTCCCGTGGGATTGGACTGAACAGGCTGGCCTTTGATCTCTCGGGCATGGGTGAGCTCAGGGTGCCAATGATCCTGTCATCATTCACTTGTTCATAATCATTGATCAATATTGTTCAGTTCACCTTGATTTTATGGTTGATCCGTTTATAGTTCTGAATTAGAGTATTTCAGCACCAGGCTTGATAGAAACTGGTTAATTTTATCATGTACCTTTTCTGGTTAAAAGTAAATGTGTTTTGTTATGCTGTATGCTGCAAATAAAGATAAATTAAATGTGTGTGTGTGTGTGTGTGTGTGTGTGTGTGTGTGTGTGTGTGTGTGTGTGTGTGTGTGTGTGTGTGTTGTTGACTCATCTCCTGCATCGCTGATCAATGGTGTTATTTTGGTCCTATCTGAATCGGGATCAGAGACTCTTTAGAGACTAACCAAGCGCAATCTGAGTTTGCATACATTTGCAGCTCCACAAGCACTAATTATACCGTAAAAACACTAAATGCATGTTGCTCGAAATAACCTATGGATGATATTTTACATACTTTTCCCACAAAGGAATTTTTGAGACACAAGTTTACAGAGTCAGTGCTGAGCATCTGCAATGTAATTGGAGCCTATACTGTATATTAGATTATAATAACACTCTGGGGTGCAATAACTATTTTCATCAACAGTCATCCAGAGGTCTTGTGTAGAAAAGTACAATGAAGGAAGCAATGTCTCTGTTTGTGTGCACAGACACACTCACGCACACAGTCCATAGGGACACCAGTCAGACAAACGATGATAAAGTGATGCTCTTATGCTTCTGACAGATTGAAGAGACGTGGACTTCAAATGTCTCACTAATAAACTGCCTATCTTTCTTATACACACACACACACACACACACACAAGACAGAAGCTCACAAAGATATGAGTCTCTCACAGGAAGATTATTACCACACAGCTAAATGAACGGACATCTGCTGACAGAAATATCAAAAGCAACATCAAGGACGTGCTCGTCTGTTTCACTCAGAGTGTCACAGAGTAGAAATGCTGAAGTAAGGTACACACACACACACACACACGCACACACACACACATTTAATGGGGCTAAAAAAACATTTTTTTAAATCATACCATTTACAGATATAAAAACATGTATAAAAAACATTTTTAACAATTTTTAAGTTCTGAAATATGTTAAGGTAAGATATTTTTACACACTACAAGTAAACGACTTACAGTATAATACTTTATAACATATTACAAAGAGTATAAAGTCTTGTGAATAAAAATGTAGTGTAAACATTCAAATTTCCGCATTTATTAATTTTGTTTGAGCATTGTTCGATAAGGAATAAAACACCGCGAGATGTGTTGTCATTGAAAATTAATCAACACTTGAGATTAAGTTACTGTAACAACCATGGAGTTGGTTATTTTTCTATAATGTCCTATAAACCTCTAATATTACAGAAATTTGTCAACCAAAAATCATATTTTTGAAATGGTCGTTATTATTCGTTTTGAAGAAAATATTAAATAAATTGTTTTAAAAATATAAATATGAAACAGTAAAGTATTCATATAAATTAAAGGCATTTTTATACAGTGTTAGTGTATGAATATTATTATGTGTGTAATAAAACACATTCTCGGTGGTAGGCAAAGCAGTGATGATCGGGCCCAGGCACCTGTGCCATCTCCGCCCGGGCTCACCGCACAACCTGTGACTTTTGGTTTATACCTGCAAAAAAACGCGAATGCAAAAAAAAAAAAGTGTCACATGTTATTCAATGTGATGTCACTCAATATGCTGTCACCCAGGAAGTTTTTAGCCACTTTTTGACATAAGTTTAAGGCATCGCCATGGCTGAACCATTTGAGATATCAAAAATACCTTCGCAATTTTGCACCCTCAATGCCTTGAGATCACATTGGCCCAGTTTGGTGGTGAAAATATAAATCCCCTAGGAGGAGTATATCAAAATCCATTGGGTGCATTTTGCAAACAACCCCAAAAAAGCAGTTGACCTCCTTGTTGATTACTGCCCATGACATGCATAGTGAAAGTTGTATAGCAAATTCTCATGTGAAGGCCTTGGTTCAATTCAACCCCAGCCACTGGATGCATCAGGGTTGGGTCAAGCTGCGTGCAGACAGCATGGACCGCTAAAGCAACCCCTCAATGGCAGCAGCAAGACAGACTAACAACATTTAATAAAATATGTTGGGGTATGCTGTTATACAGTAGGAAAAATAATCAAAGATAGGATGGTCTGAAAAGCTTTAGGCAAAGCGTTATTTAATCCACAATGAGTTGATTATTTAACTATAACAGGACATCTCAAATGGTTTTATTCTTCTTATATTTCTTACATTAGTATCACTAATGTAAGAAATATAACTAATTTTTTCACCCATTTATAGTTACAATTAATGTTGCTGAATGGCAGTGGAACATGTGCATATATTAAGACGAAAAAAAGCAGCCTTCTTTGAAACTGGAAATTCCATCCATAAATGTTAAACAATTTTGTCCTTACAGAGACAGTTGGGCATTGGTGGCTCAGTGATAGGTTTCTTGTCTGACATGTTGAAGGCCTGGGTTTGATTCCCAAACACCAGCCAGTGGATGCAGTGTCGGTCCCAAGCCCAGATATTATGGGAGGGTTATGTCAGGAGGGGCATATGGTGTAAAACCTGTGCCAAGTTGTATGCGATGGATCAGATGGCATGCCGTGGCAACACCTTTATGGGAGCAGCTGTCAGTGCGACAATAATTATACCATTGACTTTGCTTATTCATTATTAGACTTATTATTAAATTATATGAACTGCCACAATAAAGTTATTAAGATTATTAAGTTTAGTATTACATAGAAAGTGCATTCATATAAACCTGTCATTTGCACAGAAAACTACTCAACACCTTCTGACCAATCAGAATTGATGACTCTACACAGTAGCGCTGTTACAGTATATAGTAAAAAGATGAACCATGAGTAACTTAAGATCGTTAAAGCATTTTAAAGTGTCCGGACTTAAATAAAGAAACTCGGAGTCTCTACTAAAGAGCGAGAAAGATGAGAGAGAGAGAGAGAGAGAGAGAGAGAGAGAGAGAGAGAGAGGAGATGCCACAAGCCTCAAGCAGGAGAGGAAAAGAGAGGAGTAGAGGAAAGGTCAAGCATGTAATATCAGCGCAACATGCCTCGTCTCCTGCAGACAATAGCTTCCCACGGCGGGTTCTCTTCTCCCTCTCCTCCTCCTCCTCTCCGTCTTTCCCCTCGACCCTGTGCTTAATTACAGTCATGTGGCCTGCCGCCTGCTGTCCCTTAACATATTCCTCTTTATTTTGAGCCGCTTTTTTCTCGGGTAATGGAACGTCAGCTCTCCAGCATTCCCGCTCCGATCAAAGTGACCTCGCAAATCAATACACACAACTGACAAGACAAGGAACATATAATAAATGATGCACACACACACACACACACACACTTCTTACACTGTTCTCCCTGAGCGTATCTGACGAGCACCTCTCATAGCAGTCATCTCAGTGTAAAGGCAGTCAGTTATGTTTAAGGTGTGTACGTATTACAGAGTGGAGTCAGTTAAAGCATCTTTTCCACTCTTTCTCTTTCTCTGTCTTTTTCCTCCATCTGTCCAGAGAAACTGACAGCGGCCCAACAGATGACAGTTGTAGCTTCGTTCGATCTTCCTTTCTGGCTTTCATTCTGTTTTATTATTGCCGATGTTCTCTCCCTGGGTAGGGGTTATAGCCGAAGCAATTTTCCTCTTAAGTCGAGCAAATGGCAGCGGAAAATTGTATGTGCCGTCACTCAGGTGGTGATTGGCAGGACGGCTTCGGGAAGGCTGAAGGAAGATCGAAAAAGATTCCATACATGAAAGGAAATGAGAGAGTGAAAGAGAGAGAGAGAGAGAGAGAGAGAGAAAGTGGGGGGGTGGAGAAGGAGGGAGGGGGGTAAAAAAGCACAGTGCATATTAAAAGATGTGTTGTGAAAAACGGGTGTGAAATTTCACACTCCTCTGGATGGAAACGTCTGCCGATCTTCCGGCTAGAAGAGTGAAAGCCAGAGAGAGGGAGAGAGACAGAGAGAGAGAGATGATGGCCAGGTGCTCAATATGTTGGCCTCATTGAACAAAATCCCTCTTTTTCTTTTTCGCGCTCGCTCTTCTTTAGCTTTGTAATGGATCAAGAGGATTTGTCACTGCTGGAAAGCGCTCAGGCTCCTGGAACAAAGAGGATGAAATGAGGAGAGACGAAAAGACGGAGGCCTACAGATGACGGGATGGACACACACAGAATTCACAGATTAAACGATCAGTGCATGAAACGTGCATGGTTTTCTTTTTATATTCAATTATAGATATTGTTGTTGTTTTCTTCGTTTCTCTGATACTGTAGAAAGTTTCACTGAGAGAACAACAGGATAATAAAAATCCTGGTGAAAAAATGTATGAAATATCATCAAATTAAGGTTCCTGATGGACGACTCGCACAAAGATGAATTTTAAATAAAATTCATTTATATTTAATGATTCGTACCAACAACTCTGTAAACAAAAAAAAAAAAAAACTTGAATTATAAAATCATGTCTGATTGTCACTCTTCTGTAAGGATGTGTTTATTCTGTCCCGGGCTCTTCCTTCATTCATGCTGTTCTTGATATGAACTTCATTTCCCAGCACTCCTTGCTCTTAGGTCACTTCCTGTTTGGCAGTATGTTAGGTTTACTTTGCGTTCAGGTGAGTCTTGTTTCTCTTACTTGGTTTCCTGATTTATTCTTAGCTTCCTTGTCTGGTTTCTGCTTTGGGTTTTGAAGTTCTAATGCTTACGACAGTTAAAGGTCATAATTATTATATCATTTTTGTTGTTTGTTTTTCTTTCACTTGTTTGTAAATAAAACTTGCTCCTACATCCTGCCTGTTCATTAGTGAAGGAGTCTCCAGTGTCAGCATTTAGAGGTAAAGCTGTCACTTTGTGTTGAGTTTTTGTCCCTTGGGGCCTTTGAACTTTTATAACTTTTATAACTCATTTTTAAGGATGATTGACAACAGTGCCATGACATTAAAACTGTTGTATCTGGTACCAAGACGTTAGCAGCAGATCCTTTACATCCTGTGTTTTAAGTTGCGTGGTGGTGCCTCCATGGATTGGATTTGCTTGTCCAGCACATCAGATGGAGAGCTGGAGAATTTGGAGGTCATGTCAACACCTTGACCTCTTTGTCCACATGAATGCCAGGACTTGAAGGTTTCCCAGCAAAACATTAACCAGAGCATCACACTGCTTTCACTGTCTCACCTTTTTCCCCATAGTGCATCCTGGGTCCACCTTCTTCTTTAGGTACGTGATGCCCACACATGAAGCCATCCTTATGATGTAAAAGAGAAAGTGATCCATCAGCCAAGGCCACGTTGTTTCATTGCTCCATGGTTCATTTTTGATGCTCATGTGCCCCCATTGTGCGAGCTTTCAGCAGTGGACATGTACAGTACACCATGTGGCTACACAACTCTATACACCACGAACTGTGATGCATAGCCTGTCTATTGCCAAAATCCCTCTTAAAAGCCCTCACTTTAATCTTGGGTGCCCATGACCCTGTCACTGTTTGACAGGTGCCAGGGTAACCCCGTAACCAATGTTATTCCCTTCACCTCTCAGTGGTTTTAACGCTATGGCTGATCGGTGTATAGTTACCTAAATTGGATCGATCTTTAAGATTTTGACATCTTTATGTAAGAAATGAATTGTATTTGTTGGTGTCAGGGGGGCAACTCAGGTCTAAGCTCAGCAACATAATGAGGCAATAAAATGAAGTCAGCTGATGACCTGAATGACCAGGTTATCACATCTATGGAGTTTTGCTTCCGTGCTGACACAGATATATTCCAGGGCCCGTATTCACAAAGCTTCTTAGAATCCTCTCAGAGAGCTCCTATCTTAGCGTAAAACGTCCTAGCTGGGAGTTCTAGACTAAAAGTGATTTAGGAAACTTCTCAGAGCAACTCTGACTAAGGAAAGTACAAAATTTTTGTATCTTTTAAATTTTAATATCAATCTTTGTGAGGAGGTGCGGTTGACCCTGTTGCTAAAAAAAAAAAAAAAAAAAATCTGTAAAGGTCTTAAATTGTGCTCTTTGTGAAAGTAGAATATGTGATAATAGAATTAATAGAAGAAATTGTGTAATCATGAATACCGGCTACTTTATGCATAGTTGCTGTTATAGGCTAAATATCATAAAGTTCATTAAAACAGCCAAATGTTGAAAATCTTTCTACTTTTGAAGCAACCAATTTCCACACAGTAGTTAATATATTTAATTTCTTGCATTTATTCACCAAACTGATTTTATTACTTGTGATCTATTTCAGATTGATGGGAGCAAACTGGCTCAGCTTTTACCAGTTTACATGATTGTAGGACAGTCTATTTAAGTCATACTTTTGGATGGTACGTAGCCAACAATCCAAGAGAGATGGAAGGAAGTGAAAGAACAAGAAGGCCAGACTGGACAGAAGCACAGTGTTTACTTTTAGCTTTACATTTAGTGTTTCCACAATTTTGTCCTCTGCTATAGAAACTCTTAAGCCTCTTAAAAGTCCTCCGCTCTACTCTACTCTTAACCATTTTTACCTTAGCAGCTGTTTTTATGGCTAAGATGTTTCGTGACTTATTTTTTTATCTTTACTAAGATTTAGTCCTACATTTAAGTTTCTTAGGATTTTGTCACTAGGAGCAAGGCTTAAGAAGCTTTGTAAATATGCACCCAGGACTTAAATTGTGATAGAGTGCTTCTGGGAGCATGAGGAATCATTTTCACACATTTTACAAAAGTGTGTACTAATTTGGGCCAGAGGTAGTTTAGTGGTTAAGGAATTGGACTATGGATTAGAAGGCCGGAGGTTCAAACCCCACAACCAGCAGGTTGCTATTGTTGGGCCCTTGATCAAGGCCCCTAACCCTCAACTGCTTAGATGTATAATGAGATAATAATGTAAGTCGCTCTGGATAAGGGCGTCTGCCAAATGCTAGAATATAATGTTGGCAAATGGCTGTGGTGTAAGAAAAAAAACAAAAGAAAAAACACTATGGGACATGCATCTGATGGAAAAAATATACATTTTGCATAACTTCACTTCTTTATTGTTGATTATTTTACCTAAAGAGTCTTATGATTTTAAATATGAAAACGTGTCTCAGTCAATCTAATTGGATTTAAATGCACTTAGTTAGTAAATGCACTTAGTTAGGAAAACCCCTTCCTCTCTCTCTCTCTCTCTCTCTCTCTCTGGATTAATTACCAATCAACTGTCAAACATTGAACTAATTATCAAACTTCTGACCTTATTAACAAATGATGAATTATGAGAAGAGCAGAACAGCATTGTCCTGATCCCTCTCCCTGTCCCTCTCACACACACACACACACACACACACACTGCTAGCAAACAAGCGCTTCTCTGGGACTCGCTCAAGGCCTCCATCCATTAACTGCTATTGTTTCCCACCAAACATGACATTGATCCAATTTAACACTAATCAATTGCAACTGTGCGTGACATTCAGAGGCGCCCTTACCGCCAGACGCCGCGTGAACTATGACGGGGATTAAACTTTCGCTAACAACGATATCTCAGGGCAATTCTTACTGAAGGGTGGGGAAGAAATCATTTATTACAAACCCAACAGGCCTCTAACTGGATTTTCACACTCGTGCTAAGTTGTTGATTTAATAACCCGCTGTAGCGGCGTATTCATAACGAGTCATAATGAAATTGCTCGGGCGCGCAGGTCATCCGTTTCCGACGCGATGTCATAATCGATGGCGCGCCCTGGCAGCCATGTTAATGAGCGTCACTATTAATTGTTTACAGTTTGGAGGCGAGGTGCGCGAGGCGACGTCGTGTCATCTACGTGAAAATGGCACATCTCATTAGGAATGCCGCGTGTGAAAGAGGGAGAGAATGCGGGGAGGAATAATGTCGCTGTCTCAAGCTCGGCAGCGCTATCATGGCTGACAGCTGCCAGGTGGAGAGAAAAGCGCACATGCCGGGAACGACGGGCCGGAAAAGCGAGACACAGTAGTATCGTACCCTCGCCTGCCATCTTTTACACAATAGAGCTGCCAGCCGTGTGAAACGACACTATTGTGTTTGTACACGCTCTGTTTATGAGATTTATCTCACGGCGGAGAGGTGGACCACCCATCATAGCACTGCATCTCTCGCTCTACCTCTCTCTCTCTCTGTCCACATGTAGTATAAAGATATATTTAATAATGAAGACGTAGCTCTGGATAAGAGCGTCCGACCTCGTGAATGAATGATTGCATAAAATGTCATTGATCTTTTTCTGCACATGCAATTGGTTCACAAATCCATGACAAATACGACAATTATTTTGGTCGCTTAGTTTTTCTCAGGATTCCTATTAAAAAAAAAAAAAAGAAAAAAAAAAAACAAGTGATTGTTTTACCAACAACTCTAAACAAAGAAAAAAACTGTAGTTATAAAATCATATCTAATTGTCACTCTGCTTTAAAGATATGTTTATTCTGTCCCGGTATCTTCCTTCACGTATCACTCACTCATCGTCTATATACCACTTCATCCTATACACAGGGTCACGGGGGCACTGGAGCCTATCCCAGGATACTTAGGACACAAGGCGGTGTACACCCTAAATGGGGTACCAGTCCATCACAGGGCACACACACACACACACAGACACACACACACACACACACACACACACAGACACACACACACACACACACACACACACACACACACACACTATGGGCAACGACAATGAATCTAACCTGCATGTCTTTAGACTGTGGGAGGAAACCCACCAAGTACAGGGAGAGCATGCGAACTTCAAGACGGGAACCTGAACCGAACCTGGAGGTGCGATGCCCCAGGTTCAAACCCCACAACCACCAAGTTGCTATTGTTGGGCCCTTGATCAAGGCCCTTAACCCTTAACTGCCCAGATGTATAATGAAATAAAAATGTAAGTCGCTCTGGAAGGCCATCTGCCAAATGCTATAAATGGCTGTGGTGTAAGAGGAATAAACACTATGGGACATGCATCTGATGGAAAGAAATGTGCATTTTGCATAACTTCACTTCTTTATTGTTGATTATTGTACATAAAGAGTCATGATATTAACTAAGGAAAACATATGAAAACATGTCTCAGTCAATCTAGTTTGGATTTAAGTGCACTTACAGTTTCATTTTTATGCATCTTGTAAGTAAAACCTCTCTCTCTCTCTCTCTCTCTCTCTCTCTCTGGGTTAATTACCGCATGTCTTTAGACTGTGGCAGGAAACCCATCAAACACGGGGAGAACATGAGAACTCCATGCACGCAGACCCAAGACGGGAATCGAACCTGAAAACTGGAGGTGCGAGGTGACTTTCCTAAACACTAATACCTAATAATAAATAATAATAATAATAATAATAATAATAAAGCCTTTTTCACTTATACTGCGCTTACTTGAATATGAGCTTCATTTCCCAGCACTCCTTGCGCTCTTACATACAAATGAACCAAAAAAAAAAAAAAAATTGTGATTGTTGCTAAACTTTGAATACTGTAACTTACTTTGTGTTCATGTTCGTTAAAACGTGCAAAACACTGCGGTAGCAGAGCTCTGTCTTCGGCGTCTGGAAATATTCATGTAACTGAAGTGTAATGTAAGTACACACGGCAGTCAGTGAGATGTGAAATGTGAAAGATATCCAATATTGTGTGCGTACAGTAAGACAAACAAAATACACAACCTACAGTATGCAACTGAGAAAGCTTTCGGAAAATAATAACCAACAGTGGCATGGCGCGATTGTCGCGACTCTATTAACGAGTTTGTTAATATGAATTGTAATATATGTATCTGCAGCCGGACCTGCTTTTAAATCCGAAATAAACCAACAACTTCTAACCAATCAGGTTTGAGCATGCACCACCGCTTGTATTCTTTGACGTAGCGTCGCTCGGTACTTTTTCCTTCTCGTCACTAATGAGACACGGATACAAATGAATATGTATACCCGTTCATTAGGCATTATGACCTAATGAAGCAGCGAGCGCGCAGGAGCCCGTGATTACCTCCGAACATCCGGCGGAGTTCGCATGCATCTGTTCCACACATGCGTGTAGTTTATCTGAAGAGCAGATTGCGCTGTGCTGCAGTGAACACCTGTAAATAATGCAGCGTTAAAAGAGACAGACGAAAGGAGGACGGATGGAACGAGAGAGAGACATCGACAGAGAAAGGAGGCAAGCACAGGTGTGGTGGCTTACACTCCAGTCCCATCGTGAGTCACACCCTGTGTGTCTCTCTCTCTCCTTTTAACACCGTACACACTCCAAATAACATCTGATACATGTTGTGCATTTTTAAAGCAACATTTGAAAGTCGGTGTGTATTAAGGCGTGTTTACGACAACCTCAGCCCCTCGACCCCCCCCCCCCCCCAAACACACACACACACACACACACATGCACACATTTACACAAAACCCCACCCCAACCTGAAATCCCTCCTCCTCCCTCCCTCCCTCCGCTCGCTCCAGGTGACGAGTAGTAAAAACACTTGGCGGAGGTGACAGATATGACGTTAAATATTTTACGTGTGTTTGCTGCATATGTAGTTCGGCTACACCTGCTGCTCAGGAGGGATGCCAGCTGCAGCATCTGCTCCAGAGCTCATTAACGACTCCTCGCTCGGGCTGAGGCCAAGGCAGCGAGGCGCCGATCTCTGATCAGGCTGCTCTCCTTTCATTTCTATCTAATCACTAATATTATTCTGATGTCTTCTGAATTCCACACTATTAGATCTTCTCGATGCATCATATACATTGGTGAAGGTGGAGGTGAAGTGAATGACATTCATGATCTGGTTTCAGTGCCACAAGTTAACTCTATTGGGGCAGCAAGTGAACAGTCATTTCTCAAAGTGTTGAAAGCTGGAAAAAGGGCAAGATCACATGGTGTGCAAAGGCTAGCCCTTCCGGTCCAAACTAATTCAGTTCAGTTCAATTCAGTTTTATTTGTACAGCGCTTTTAACAATTTTCATCGTCGCAAAGCAGCTTTACACAATCAAAAGAATTATTTAAGTTTGTACGAAATGTGAATGTGTATGAATCAAAAAATGCTCAGATGGTCCCTGATGAACAAGCCGAGGGCGACAGTGGCGAGGAGAAACTCCCTGAGAAGGCAGTAGGAAGAAACCTTGAGAGGAACCGGACTCAACAGGGAACCCATCTTCATTTGGGTGAGACAGAAAGCAGGAACTGATCTGCATTCATACTGTACTGTGTGTTGGGAGGCAGGCAGTTCAGTACAATAGTTGATGTTAATATGGAGTCCAGGTAGTTATTGGAGGTTCAGGTAGACTTGTAGGAAATTCCAGTCCTGAACTATCAAGTGACTGTAGCCAAGTCCTCAGAGAAACGCCTGTCAACATCATGCGATGTCTTCCTAGTAGAGTGAAAACCAACCCCAGACATCGGACACATCCCAAAGAGACACACGGGACATCCATGTGACGAGATCTCCAGGATGAGTCAGGCAGGTCCAGAGGGCAGAGGGAGTCTGGATCACTGGCAGCATAAATTGTTGAAAAAAGGAACTTAAGATAGGGACTAAAGGGACTTAAGAGTGGTGCATCCCAACTTGCTGGCGTATGGGTGGGACTGTGTACTGTAGCTGCTCAGAGTGTGCATGCTAAAGATTTGTGATCAGATTTGTCGAGAAAAGGCAATAAAGGATGTTTATTCATTAATAGACAAAAGTCATGGTAGGTGGTTTTTTTTTTTTTTTTTTGGTTTGCCTGGTCTCATTTTAAAGGACAAAGGCGCTATGAGACCTGGTTGTTGGTGTGCGACTTCGTGGCGTATGTGATAAAATCCTTGCCTCTGGTGTCAAAGGTTCCTGGTTCAAATCCCGCATGTCCCTGTGCTTGCAGATGAAGAAAAGGTTGAGTGGAATGGGTTGGTGTGTGGAGCAGGTGGGTGGAGTAAATAGTGAGGGAAAAACCCAGAAAAATTGTGGGTGATAGGTTTTACAGCATCCTTTTATATAATGCAAAACTATGTCGAACCTCTCTTTTCAGGCTCCATAACCCGTTCCTTGTCCTGTTCAGATCCTGGGGGGGCAGCTGCCCGGAATTTCCCCCCCCTCGAGTCACGCCCTTCTGTACCTTCCACTCGTTCCTGGACCATCTACGCTCATTTCCTAGAGCCCTGGCCGGGATTCGAACCAGCGACCTCTCAACCCAGAGGCAGTGCTCATCCACATGAGCTACAGGGTCTCGTACTTGCTTCTTGTCTTATAGAGCTTTTCACCTTCATATACAGAACCCTGACTTTCAGGTAAAGTAAAACATGTGGATTCGAACCAGGAACGTTACACACCAGAAACCATGTCACTAACCACTATGCCATTCCGGGGTGGGTTAACGTTGCTGCTTATGAGCTTCTATCTTAATAAAAACATCTGTGCCTTCTTTCATAGAGCTTTTCACCTTCCTATAGGTAACCCTGACTTATGGGACAGATTTGAACCAGTAACATCACACACAAGAAACAATGACCATGATTAATTGCTTATAACCTTTCTGAAATGAAGCTAAAGTGAAATGCAAGGATTCGAACCAGAGACCTCACACACCAGAAACTGATGCTTTAACCGGTATACCACGCTAAAGGTGACTGGAGGTAGTGCTTTTTGGATTATTGTCCTTAAATGACTTAAGCAACTGTTTCATAGAAGAAAAGCAGGTTTAGCACCTATTCTATGTGTAGTATTTACTTTAACTATGCTTTACTTGGAAGCATGGAACATCTTGAACCTGGAACATCACACATCAAAGCTTACAGTATATAGAACTTTTCACCTTCATATCCAAATACCTGACCAGCTAAAGTAAAATGCAAAGACTTTAACCAGGATTGGTCGGAGCTGGTGCTTACTGGACTTTTGCCTTAATAAATGACTCCAGTATGCATTTAGTAGAAGAGCAGCTGGTTGAAGTCATAGATAGCATGCTCAGGGCTTGGTCCAACCTCTTCCATCTCTGAGAGCCATAAGTCTAGTCACCTCACCACTGAGGAACACAGGTCAAAGTTACACTTAAAGCCTTAACATCATGAACCAGAGAGGATTTCTGGTATTATTCTGGCACTCACTTCTCATCTTCATATCGTTATCCTCCTTAGATCATGGTGTTTATTAATTGGCATTAATGTGGATGTTGCTTTGAGACACGTATCCTCTACCTAAATGCTGCTGCAGACCAAGTGATCTCCTTTATGGAAACGTTCTTCGCTAATGCCAGCTGCCTCTTTCACCAGGAACATGACAAAAATCAAGATGTTGACTTGGTCTTCAAGTTCCTTAGCTCTCAGTCTGAACTAGCATCACTGATTATATCTTTTCCATAACTGGTTTACTTACGAGGTGTTGAGCTTACAGGTGCTTTGACAGAGAAGTCACCAGAGGTGACCATCCAATCTTTGCTCTTGATCCAGCCTTGGGACTGCCATGGCTGAGTAACCAACCCAGGTCATCTGGCAGGCACCAACAGCCATTATTTTTAATATAAGTGATAGTTAGAAAAAGTTATATATTTTTTATGCTGTGAATTGATGATCTTTGCACGAATGAGGTCATTTAGAGTACAAAGCTGCATAGTGGATAAGTAGTGCAATATAAGCACAGCACTAATACATCACAGTTTCTATAGTAACAGCAAATTCACAAGGACTGGACGCTATAAATCAATCAATGAATATAAAATGTGACATTATTTACTGTAAAAATGTGTTCACCGTATTTGGCATCAATCATAGTAAATTAATAATAATGCTAATGGATGTGTGTTTAAATGAAGATTAAGTTAATATAATTAATATATAATTTCATATAATTAATATTAATTTACTTTAATTTGTATGGATAAAACAAATTGTGTGTGAGGAGACTTTTTTTTTTTTTTTTTGGTAAAGACACACATCCAGGCAAATAGGAACATATTCTGTATCAAACACATTTTAATCAAAGTTCTTACAGGACAGCAGTTTACAAGATGGCCATCACCTGATGTTTAATAGTATGCTGCATAAATTGTCATAAATGAATCTTCAGCTCATGCACATTTAAAAAAAAAAAAAAAAAAAAAAAACTTTTTAATATATATTGTCTATATTGCATCTATTTCCTACCTTTACAATCACAAAAAAATAGATTTAATGTGAACTCAAAAATCCTAGAGGGTAAAAGCTCTTATAAATACATTTTAACAAAAGCGCAAAGTCAGTCTTAATTAGGTCAAGGTTACAGAATTTAGATGTTTATTAAACTGGTATGGAAAGCGTCTCTGGTATCAGCACTCTGACATCAGAGGTAAAGATGTACTGTAACTTTAAATCTTTCCTCACAGAAAGTAAGAAAGAACAAAGAGAGGCTGGTGAGGAAAAGACACATGAGTCACAAACACCTTAATATATTCAAAGAGTTTTTACTGGAAGCATTAAAAACAAACTCTTAAACATCCATCCTCTCTTCTCTCCGTCCTGTTCACACAGTAGATCTTCCCCGGGTTCTTTTTATTCCAAACTTATCTCTTGCTCACGCTTTCCCTCTCTTCACATCGCTTTTTATTCTCCTCCTCGCAACTTGAAGAAAAAAAAGTTCAGCTTGCAAAGGATTTACTTCATAGCTTCATTTTTTTTATTTATTTAATTGATTTTTTTTTTTCATTGTGATAAAGAACATGACGATTACAATGGTACAGTTTCACTCAGTCATCGTCTATTCAAATTCAAATTTTATTCGTCACATACACAGTCATACACAGTATGATATGAAGTGAAATGCTTATACGACTGCTGTCGACCTACAATGTTACAACAAAAAAGAAATAAGAGATTTGAAAATAAAGAAACACTTATTTACATAATATACAGATATGAATAAAAATGAAAATAAAATATTCGAATAAGATAAATATAAACAAAAGTTAAAGAATATCTAATAAAAATAGAAATAGAATATATATATATAGTAAATGAATATGATAGAAATATGATAGAAATGAAGTTCATAGTGTGCAAAATGTGCAAGTGTGCAAATGTTCCATGTGTAAACGGATTGTGCGTTCTGGTAAAAAGTAAAAGTTAAAAAGTCTATAACACTTTATCCTGTATACAGGGCCACAGGAGCCTATCCTAGGAGACTTGGGGCACAAGGTGGGCTAGCAATCCATTGCAGGGCACACTTATACATTATGGGTAATTTAGGAACACCGATTAGCCTGATCTGCAGGAGGAAACTGGAGTACCCAGAGGAAACCCACCAAGAACATGCAAACAGACCAGAGGCAGGAATCAGACTAGGAACCAGGAGGTGCAAGGCCACAGTGCTAACCACTAAGCCACTGTGCAGTGGTGTGGTTTCATCATTGAATAAAAGTGGTAAAGATAAATAGATAGATAGATAGATAGATAGATAGATAGATAGATAGATAGATAGAGTTGCTGTTGTTTTTTCCTTCAATTTGTCACCTGCCTACATACAGTTACAATACTATCACTATGCTTTTTTTTCATAATCTTTTCACCATCAAGTAACAAATTTCCATTTAGATGCACCGAATAACAGATCGACAGATCACAGACCTGAGCCCATACCGCCGTGAAATACTTTTTCTGCAGACGAGAAGAAAAAAACCGAGACGGCTAAACACATAGTAGCCGAGCTAATGCCGTTAATCAATCCTGACCGCCTCGACGTAATCCAGATAATCACTGGAGTTTTGAAAGCTGAGCGTGAAAGCTACTATCAGACCGAGTTAAAGCAAATCCAAGTACTACATTGTGTTACCGCTGATTGGCTTGAAATTGTTTCGCCCGAACTCCACCGAAAGAATTTCACTCAGACGAGACAGCAGGGAAGAAAACAGTGATTTCCTTTAAGGCGATAACGTCAAAGACGATCCTTGCGCATGCAGCGTGTTAGGAACAAGAGAAGAAGACGCGATTTCTGTGCTTAACCAAATCACATATCACACCTCACACCTAGTCGCTGTATTATTAGCGTGTTTTCATAATGGATATACATGCAGGATGTGCTGTTTAGTATTTAGAAGTGTTAAAAAGCTCCGAATCGACGTACACAACACTCTTACCTACTGGTGTTGTTCATGATCATCATGATGTTGTGCAAACTGGGTTTAATTACATTTTCCGTCACCAACTTGGCTGTATCTTTGTCTTCTAAACCAAAGTAGCTTGCGAAGGGGTTTTTAATTGAGCAGACGCAGTAATTCACTATACATGGTTTTATTTTCTTAACATAGCCTGGTAAAAGTGCTATCTTGTTCATTTATTTATTTTTATTTAGAATTCTCTAAAATTAATGCAAATGAATGAGCGTGTTAATTTGGCTTTTATCGTATGCAGTGCGTTTATGTGTTCGTCAAGGAACATTGAATTATTTAGTGTTAACCATTTGTTCTTGTTTTTTTTTTACTAATTAAAAAAAAATCTAAGGTGGGCTCTATAGTGCATTTATATTTTGTAGGATAAATAAATAAATACGGTTTCCTCTGGGTACTCCGGTTTCCTCCCACAGTCCAAAGACATGTAGTTTAGGTTTAAAATATTCCTGTTATCCTATCTATTCGCATACATTCTTCTGACAACCCAACTTTCTTCGACCCCAACCTACTGCAAGGATATACACCGATCAGTCACAACTTTAAAACCATTAACAAATAAACCACCTAGGTTTAGGGTTCTCCTTGTGCCACTGGAAAAATATCTGCCCACCACCCCACCATCCCCCCCTGGGTATGGCAGCTGATATCAGTTGGGTGCTGTGGGTTGCGAGGTTGGACCTGCGCAGATCAGATTTGTCCTTGATCGGACTGGGATCTGGGGAATCTGGAGGCCAGACCAACAATCTTGAACTCTTGCCTATCGAGCCCGATACACAGCTGGCTGTGATGCACTGGGTGTTCTGATGTCTTTCTGTCATGGTTTTGCGTTGTTGTTTTTTTTGTGGGAACGGACCAGACGAGCTGACCTTTGGTCTCCATGGGCATAGATGGCCCTTGGGTACCCATGATCCCATCACCAGTTTATTGGAATGTAATTGATAATCAGTGTTATTCAATTCACCTGGCGATGATGTTAATATTATGGCTAAGCGGAGTATAACATTAAAAGTTAGGTTAAAGTGTTAAATCTTTAGACTATGTTCCTTGAACCCCATGTATTAAAGGTAGCTTTATATTTAATATAAAATTTCCCATCCACATAAAGCTCCATATGCGTGTTTTTTTTATTTCTCGGCTTCCCCCGAGGCTTGGGGTTGGGGGTGAGAATGACAATGCAGCGCTCCATCTGTTGGTATAGGTACCAGCACAGGGCTAAATTAGCACGTATCGCACGGCAGGCATATGCTATGGCATAAAGCTACAAGAGGGCATTGTGCACCAGCTGCTGTGCTGACAAATACTTGCACTTGTGCAGTCAGCAAGCCAAGATAGGCAAAAGTGACAGAGACTTTTAATAGAGGAAGAAGTGTGTATGTGTTCAGAGACGTTGTCTCTTTGCATTTATTCTCAATAGTAAACGTACACAGATGTGCATATAACATACCTGGAACTGGATAAGGTGCGTGACGTATCTGAGGTCCGTCTTTGGGTCAGAGTGGTCCCAGATGTCTAGTAGTGACATGATGTTAAAGACAGGTGAGAGAAGCATCACCAGCAGTGAATATATACACACACACACACACACACACACACACACACCTGTGAAAAAGCAGCAGCAAATGGACAAACAAGGAAAAGACTCAAGGTTTAACGAGAAAAAACACATATCAAACTACAAAAGTGGCAGCTGTTGGGGTTCTCAAGCAAGACCCTTAATCCTTAAAACGTTTGAATGAATCATGCAGCCAATGAGCAGATGGAAAAGATAAAGTTTACATAAATACAACATACACATAAATAAATAAATAATAAATATAAATAAATACAACCAAGTCACATGCCGGGAGTTGAGCCATTCTTCCGCGGTCCAGCTTTAGATTTAGTTGTAGTTTCTATTAAAACCTAATAATTTGATCTCTGGTTAAGGAAACGCACATCTGAGAAAGCAAATATCTCTTGAATATAATCATATTTTCATTATTCTGTTATCATCTGTATCTACACTGTAATAACCAGTTACAGTTTAGTTACTTGGGAGTGACAATATCCAAGCAAGCTAACTAAGTAAAACATTTAGATTAGAGTAATTTAGGCAACACTGCTGGCTCGCACCTCCAGGGTTGATGGTTCGATTCCTGCCTCGGGGTCTGTGTGGATGGAGTTTGCATGTTCTCCCTGTGCTTGGTGAGTTTTCTATCATGGTCTAAAGACATGCAAATTAGGTTAATTGACATTTCCAAATTGCCCGTAGTGTGAATGTGTGTGTGCTTGTGCCCTTGTATGGACTGGCACCTCATGCAGCGTCTACCTACCTAGTACACTGAGTCCCCTGTTCAACCCCCTGTGACCCTAAACAAGATAAGTGCTGTAGAGACTGAGAGATCTAGTATTTTCAAATTAAAGATCCTAATATTAGTTGGGTTACAGTGGCAGTTAATGTAAAGCTTGAAATTATTATTTTTTTTTTTTTGGAGGGGGGGGGGGAGGGGTATGGGAACAAGATTGTTCTTGAATGTTAAAAAAAAAATCACAAAACAAAAATTTTATGTAGGTCCAATCTGAATGTAGTACCATCTGAGATAATTTTTGGCAGTGTAAACACAATCAGAGCATTTAACAGTTTGGCAAAAAGATAAAAATGGAGCCCCACACACACACATACACCACACATAAAGCATTCCCTTGCACATTGTTGTTTTGTAAAAGGTGTTTTAATTTAGTTAACATTCATAAGAAGCGCACAAATAAAGGAAACCAGGGTACACGGCATATTCCGGCTGTACAACACTGAAGCACCATCAAAAGCCTTTACAGTTCAACACCATCATCTGTGCAACCGTCACAGGAGTCTGTCAACACAGTTCTGTACTTATGTTACATGAAACAACCTGAATTTAAAAAGAAAATTTTATCTTTAAAAAAAAAAAAAAAAAAAAAAAAAAAAGCAGGGTTGACCTAGGATGCCTTCTTCATCCAACTCGGACATGAATGAGAATCATACTTGAATAAGTACTTAGTAAGTACACAGAATTCCTCAATATATTTTAGATATAAAAAATCGGTGAGAATAATCAACACTCTCATCACTGTTTGTCCATACGGTAACATTAGCAAACCCTGGGATAACCAATATTACCAATTTAACATTAGGACGTCGCAAAAACAAGGTGGATGAGTGGTGTTATATGCTGATACACCTGCTACAATGCTGATTATGATTTGCTCAGTAGAAAAAAAAAGAAAAAAAAAACATTCTTGCTATACGAACCCGGCACACTGCGAGCGGAAGTGATGACGCACACAGACGGGAACATACAAACTGTAACCACGCGGCAGATGCACTGACCGCTCACCCATTACCCTCGGAAAATTATTCGAGCGCGCAGAGACCACAGAGCCGTTCAGTTCTCTAACCTGATTGGTGATTATTTTCCATAACCAGCAGCCTTACTCGACTTCCAGTGTCACTTAACATTACTATTATTTGTTTAAGTAATATAAGCATTGTTATAGTTACATTTTGTTATGCGTTTAAGATTTTATTTTTTACAGAAAGGAGTCTCCAGTGTCAGTTCTTTGTACGCTAATATATCTTAGCAAGTGAAAGAAAAAATAAATGAAGCTAATGTTGAGTTATTATGAGATTATTCATGTTGAATTGTCATTAACTTGGTTTAATTTTGCTTTTACATGAAAAGACTAGGAATTTTTATTATTTATTAAAGTTCATTTTGAAATCTTATCATAATAAATAACATACAAATATGCCAAATAAAAAAGAAAGAAATTTAAACACAAAAAAATTTACTTGGATTTTTTATGCTAATATTTATTTATTGATAATTGTTTATTTTCACAAAAAAATTAAAAAGGAATAAACAAATAATATAAATAGTGTACATTTATTTACAGTTCTAGAGAAAAGTGCAACAGGTTCAACGTTTTTTTGTTGTTTGTTTTGTTTTTTAGTTTTGATCAAAGGTGCAAAGGAATTTTTTTTTTTTACTACATTCAAGATATTTTACTTTATTATTACTACCATATTTTTGCTGTGTAACACTGAGAGGTAAAGCCACACAGCACAAATAATCTAATCAATAACTAATATTTATTTTTATTAGATTAATTCTAATACAGTTTTATCAGTGTTGCTGGTTATTTGGTAATTTTGGTTATTTCAAGCTTTAATCTCCAAAAGGAAACAAAATCATCTGCTAACAATAGATTGGAATTAGCAAATATGTTTCAAAATTGGCTGTATAGTCTTATTGGTTAAAGCATAATTTTAATAATTTTTCCTTTACTTAAGATATCTTTAACCTCTAGAATTTTTAAGTTGGGAATTTTAAACATAACTATTTATAACCAAGTAAAATATCTTAGTCTAGTCATATTAATCTAGAATTTATATGATACTATTATAAGATTATAACATAACCAATATAAGATTAGTAAACTTATTCATGTTTTTTTTCCCCCACTGAATTCAGGCTTTAGATTTTCCTATTCTATTGAGAGATTGCGGTGTTTCTTTTTCTGTGGGATAAGAAAACTTATTTTAAACTTGAAATATGTCAAAAAAAAAAAAAAAAATATATATATATATATATATATATATATATATATATATGAAATAACAGATTAACATTAATTTGACTATATTCCAGAAGCTTTCACTTCAGAAGTAATTTTATTGCTGTGTGTATGACAAAGGGCTTTGTCTTATTAACTATAGGGAGAGAAAATTAAGTTAAATTAAAATAAATAAATAAAACAAAACAAAAAAATACCGTAATGAAATAACTCATTTACTTTGCTGATGTTCCCAAACTGTAAAATGATAAAAAGTACGACAATGTTTCACAACAATGTTAAAATTATAATGACTGGCATCTTGCTACGGTGTAAGAGAACCAAAACATTGCTGCTGCTGGAAAATAATCACCTTTGGAGTGGGAAAGTATCACAGGATGTACTGTATACTGATGAACTGTTAGCTGGTGATATAACAGGTATAGCTAATACCACTAGCAGGTACAGCTAATACTGCTGCTTTAATTAATGTGGAATACGAAAAGCTTGAAGGTAAATCGTGAGAAAATAAAAAAAAGAAAAGAAAGTGTGCTTTAGGAAGAACAATCTCCCATCTTACGCTTTCGGATCATTTTTACGCTGTAGGTCAGAAAGACGAGACACGAACGTCACAGCAAAATACAGAGGCTGAAAACGGAGACACTACAGATCATAACCTCGACTCGACCGTGCATCCGATGTGTTTTATAGACGAGTTTATTAAGAACAAGTACGCCGCATATGGTAACGTCTCGGATCAGTATTTGTTACAGCAGTTCCTTTTGGCGGTCCTGGAGTGACGAAAACAAAAAGACAGAACTATTTCAAGTTATTTTGTACGTCCAGAAAAAAAAAACATATACTCTGATATAATATATATATATATATATATATATATATATATATATAAAATTTACACACGCACACACAACAAAAAAAACACACAAACAGTGCAAATCAGCTTTTTCTCCCTTTTTCCTCATAATCGACTATATACACACCGAGAATCAGGCATAACGGTAACAGTTAGGGAGAGGGCGGATCTGTGCGATGAAGTCCTTCTCCATCCCAATGTCAGTTTTGATCTCCGCCCCTTTTTTTTTTTTCCTCTTTCTCGTCATCTCTTCTCACCTTCTGCGCTTGTATTTCCTCTTCCCTGTTTTTTTTTCTATTTATACAGGCTCATGGTAGGGCTCTGGTACATGCACATGTAAGCGTCGCAGAGCAGGCGGCGCGCGTAGCCCTGGATGTTTTTCGGGTCGAGAGCGTGGAGCTCTTCAGGGGTCATTTTCATGTACGCTCCCACTTCTGGACACGGGGACACCTGCGGGATGTTAAAACCGTTCTGGCCACCTGAGGGAGAGAGCGCGCGAGTTACACATGTAGAGAAAAGATTTCTTTGTATTTAACATTTACCTGAACGTCCACATAGTTGAGTGCAAAAGTTTGCACACCCTTACACCTAATATCAGAAGGAATAAATCTGTCAAAAAATAAAAGCAATCAAACATTTCTTTTTTTTATATTCAATTTCCTCTATGAACATGTTGATTGTGGATTTTTGTCTGAAGTTATTTGTATGACTTTTCAATAATAAAGAAATCTAAATAATATATTTTTTCAGATTTTTATTCAACTTTCCCTATATATGCTGCTCCACGTCCTATTCATATCTTACCTCTTATAACTATATATTTTTAATTTCAGATTCTTCGTAAAGTCTCAGGGTTATTTCGATAATGTTACTTCTCTAAGTGTTCATGTACATAGTTTTAAATAAATCATTACACATTTTAAGGAGTTCTTAAAAAAAATTAATAAACAAACAGAGCATACGCTTACTAAGAAAATAATCAGTTGATTAGAAATTCGTCTGTATTGTGTAATGGAAATTTATTCAAAAAGAAAAACGTGTCTAAACAAATGTCACATCTGTCTACTAAAACACTAATTGTTCTTTTTTTTTTATACCAAGTAAATAAGAGGAATGCAAACATTTGCACACATGAGATTTCCAACAGCACTAATGAACTCATGTCCACACTGGACACTCGTGTCCACACTGATGCTCTGAAATGATGAGACATAAAAACTCCAAAATCTAATAATATGTAAAATACATCATAATTTATAAAAACAGTAATATTAAAATGTTAATATTGGTTAAAAAATAGTAATATATAATAATATTGTAATGTTTAATATTAAAAAATATATATATAAGTTGAAGAATTTATTCGACATATTGCGAGGCTTAAAAATGTCGATAAATTCCTGGAAGTCGTCCAAATAAAATAAATTAAACTTTATTCTAAAACTCAGATCCGATAACAATATTAGCGATGAGTTTGTTTTTTTGAACGACGTACCGTCTCGGTCTGCCATGCTGTCGAAGAAGAGCCAGGAGGACGCCGCTGTTCCGTACTTAACGAAGGCCACATAGTGGCTGGTCTCGATGCAGAGTACGGCAAACAGCTCCATCTGCTGGCGGGGAAACGACGCCTGTCTCCACGTGCCCTCCTGCAGCTCTTTAGGTAACGAGAGTTTACTGTAACGATGATTCTTACGCCGTGGGTGAAGGTGCACCTGCAGCCAAATGATAAAACACACACACACACACACGCACACTTGTTTAAAAAATATGTCCTGTTGTCTAGTCATCTGCATCACTCGATAAAGATAATAATAATAATAATAATAATAATACAGCTCTAAAGTAATTGCTATATATAACCATTATACTCTATATATGTAACTTTTACATAAAAAAACAATAAACAGAACAGAACACTACATTACAAATACACTCACTGTTCACTTTATTCACTGTTAATGTGACCTCTGAGTGTATACACATGCACACACACACACATCCACATGTACCTCTACATGTCTCCAGCAAGTCTCCAGCTAGTGTTCAAATACCACAAACTACTATAAAACAAAATAAAGCACTATAATATTCGTATATATGTGTGTGTGTGTGTGTGTGTGTGTGTGTGTGTGTGGTGTGTTTTACCTGTGTATTGCACTTTTCACAGAACTGCTTAATCTTCCCTGCTGTGATGTCAGAATCTTCATAACACTCCCTGCACTCGTAGAGAGCTAAACCACCGCAGATACGACACTCTCTGGGTGCTGGAAGCAAACATGAAACACACACACACACACACACACACACACACACACGCACACTTACTTAAGCCTCTCTTCCCACCAAACTGAAATTTCCAACATCCTCTGGGAATTCGAGCTCAGCAAGTGACGTCAAATCACAATGAGCAACCCTTGTCTATATATACAGACGTGTTCGTGTCAAACTTTTGTGAACAACACAACAGTCCTAAGAGTAAAATCTCCCTCCATTTCTCTATATAATCTCCCTGCTACACTAATGCACTTATCCCAGTGTTTCACTTGTGTACGAATTCTTTGAACAATTGTTTACCCTCCTAAAAAAAAAAAAAAAAATGATCAGAATGTGTCACAAACGTAACTAAATAACCATCATGTAGAGACTCACTGTCTTCCAGAAGGTCTGTGATGTCGAGCTCCAGAGACGGAAAAATCTTATTATACATCTTAAAGTCTTTCCCAAAGCGAGGCATCTGGATGATGAGACATGAGGGAGCCTAGGAGACAAAGGAAAAGACCACGTTTAGCACTTTTTATGCTCTGTGTGCATGTGTGTGTGCGTGTGCGTGTGGGTGTAAATGTGCTCACCTCAGCAAACTTGAGGTCACTGTTGATGAAGGACCACTCCAGCAGCTGTTGACTCGTCGGCACCAGCACTTTATCCTTCTTATCCATGAAGATCTGGTAGAAGTAACAGTCCTGAACTTTTTGGCCAGCAGAGCTGTCAAACACACACACACACGTTTCTCTAGTGATCATACATGATTTAATGTAAAGTCAGAAAGGACAAAAAGTCATTTTCGAATAAATTAAACGCGCAAAGGAAAAAATAGCAAAAATTTAATGGAAGAAATGATAAAAGAATGAAAAGAAAAACTGGAAAAAAAAGAGGAAAACAGAATAAAGACAAAAAAGAAAGAATTAAAAAATTATACAAAAGGGAAGAACAAATGAAAAAACAATGAAAGAAAGACATACACACAAATAGAAAAATGCAAGCAGTAGGAAAACAGTGAAATGTGTACGTAATAATAATTTACGTACATTCACGTGATTGGCTGCGATAAAGAAGCTGTGATTATACACATTTTGTTATTTTTTTATTGAAGTCCCTGTACTGTGACTGTTTTTTTTTTATTTTCTTTCACATTTTGATTACTTCTGCTAAAGTACTTTAATTAGCTCTACTGAAATATTTTGAAGGGGTGTGTGCGTGTGTGTGTGTGTGTGTGTGTGTATGTGTGTGTGTGTGTGTGTATGTGTGTGTGTAACCAAAAAAAAAAAAAAGGCAGCCTCACCGTAGCTTCAGCAGAGGATCGACCCTCAGGATGTGGTGAAACAGGATGTTGAGAAACTCTTCAGGATCTGCAGGAAGAAAAGAAACAGAATATAAATGACTACCTATAACACCAGCCTGCAGATACATGTTACTGTCACCAGGGGGCGACAAATGCACATAATTTCACTTACAGTACAAAACAAAGTTGTATTGAACTTATAATAATATCACGTGTATGATCATCGTTACAGTTAAATGTTGGTTAAATTTATGCAACTGTTCTATGGATATTTCAGAACCGTGAACTTGGTCACGTGACTAGAGCTTATTATAATACTTGAGAACCCCAAAACATTAAGATTCTCCAGAGAATAAACAACGCGAGGAAACACTTTCTGATTTTTAGACATTCTGCATATATGCGTATAAAAGAATCTTCCGCAGCGCTCGGCGCTGATGAGGCGGGGAGACGCGCGACAGCTGGACGTCCTCACCTTTCTCCTCTGACGTGAATCCTGACGCAGCCTCCACCTTCTCGAGGATTCTCCTCAGCTTCATGATCTTAGTTGCGCAGACATAACCGTGACTAACGCGCAAAAACACAAAGACACAAATGAATATTTGGACTTGCTGAAGGACTAACTCGTGTAAAACGTGTGTTTGCATCTGAGACTCACATCCGCAGTGGGTTGACTATCTCAGTGCGTAACAGCTCCTGTGTCTCCAGGTAATACTCCACATCAGTCTTAGACTTTGGCCTCAGTAACACCGTGTCCAAGACTGAGCTGAACGAGAACAAACTGGGGAGAGGAGGAGATCAAAAGATAGAGGAGGAGGTAAGAAAAGAGGAGCAGAGAGAAGGAAAGAGGAGAAAAAAGAGCAAAGGAGAAGGGAGGAGGTGAGAAAAGAGTCAATAAAGAAGAGGAGAGAGGGAAGGAAAGCAGAGAAAGGGAAGAGAGAGAAAGAAAAAATAGACAAAAGTTTAAGATAAGCGTAATAAAAAATGTTTAATGCATTTTTTGAGATAAAGAATTAAATAAAAAATGCGTAAACAAACAAAGAAAAAAAATGAGAGCAGGAGATTAAAAAGAGAAAAAAAGAATAAAATAAGCAAAAATAAAACCAGAAGAAAAAAGGGCCAAAAAAAGATAAATCAGATGAACAAATGAGAAACAATAAAAGTTCAAGGAAAAAAAGAGAAAAAAAGAAAAGTAAAAGGAGACGGGAGCAAATAAAACGGGAGGCAAAAAGAGAGAAAAAGGGGAAAAGGAATGTGTGTGTGTGTGTGTGTGTGTGTGTGCGTGTGTGTACCAGAAGAGTGTTGAATCCAAGTAACAGGAGTTGTAGTGGCCTTGAATGCCTTTCTTCTTCCCGACCATCACATCCAGGCCATCGGTCTCTGTACGAGGAGGAGTGTTTTCATTCACCACCTCACTCAGGTAACCACCAAACGCTACAACACACACACAGACACATACACATTATTATTATTATTATTATTATTATAATAAGTAAGTGTAAAATAAAATAAAAAAATAAAAGCTATTCTCTGTGGTGATATAGCAGTAGTGTGTGTGTGTGTGTGTGTGTGTGTGTGTGTGTGTGTGTGTGTATACAGGTTACCTATAGAATTGCAGCGTTCGATGGGATTGGGCGAGTGGTGTTGTGAAGGGAAACGAGAATCTGGTCGGCAACATTTCAGTTTCACGAACAAAGCTTTCTTTGGAGGACAGGTAAAGTAGCGTGTGCCTTTAAAAGTACCGTCAGTGCATCCTACACACTCCTCTTCCTGTGTACACACATGCATGCGCGCGCGCACACACACGACAGCATAAGACATTTTATACGCTGTACACAGCTGTAATGTAACCTGACTGTGATTTATTGTCTATAAACATAATGTATTTATTATTTGTTTACTTACATATAAATCTAAAATGATGTTAATTAATAAAAATGATCACACACTGACCAGTTCCAATCCTGCGAGAGGTTCTGTTAGTCCAGGCGGCAGGCCGACCCAGCGTATCACCCCACACAGGGGTGGGTTCTCCTTCACCTCTACCAGTGACCCCACCTCTAACCCAGGCTGAGCTTTAGGGGGCGTCGGTGGCCTCGGAGAAGGAGCAGTCGGTGGGGGCGGAGCCTCCTGCTGTTCTCCCATCACCGACTGGACGGACAGCGAAAGCGGCCCATGGCTCATGCTCCCATTGGGGCCGCTCTTGCGGCTCAGGCTGAAGGGCAGCGAGTGGAACTTGTTGTCGCTGGATAACGAGGGGGCGGTGGGCGGGGCTCGGGGAGGCGGAGAGGCCTGGTTGAAATCGGGGGGCGTTTCTGTCAGGGACTTGGCTGGGTCTTCACCGACTGGCACATTGGGAAAGGAGAAAGAAGACCATTAAAATTCAATTAACAAGTCTAGACTTACATAATAATAATAATCCAATAATGTACAACGCATAAGTGTGGAAAAGCAGACTCAAAAAAAAAAAAAAAAGAAAGAAAAAAAAAAACACTGGGGCTTTAGATTGCTAAACTGTGGAAGTTCATTTCTGTCAAGAAAAAGGGAACAAAAATAGTTGTTTTTTTTTTCTTCTTTTTTTGTGATGGCACTATGTCAAAATTTTAGCTTCTTATCTTAACTTATTGAACATTTGACCTTCCCACCTTAACTACCTCAACATATTTCATTCTCATCTCAAACTTCTGACTTACTCTCTTAGGATTATGAGTTCTTCAAGCTTTGACTTACTTTACAATCCTGATGTCTGTTTTGAGTTCTTTCTTAAAAAAAAAAAAAAAAAAAACTCTTATCATAAGTTTTTACTTCTAATCTCTCAGTTCTCAGTTTTGACTACAGAAACTTCAGACTTAATATCTCAACGTTATAAGTTCTCGAAGTTTGGACTTGTTTTCACTCATCTCAAAATAGTCGTTTATCTTAATGTCTTATGCCAGAATCTTGGTTAGGATGGTTAATCATCAATATAATAACAGGTCTTAGAATTTAACAGATTAAAAATGTACTAACCGAAAGGTTTTGTTTTGCATAATATTTCTCTGTTGTTCATATTTCTATTAACAGACGTGAGCACAGTTTAGATGTTTTTAGCAGTTCTGGCTTGTTTTTGAATGTTCGCAGAGAGAAGAGAGCAGTATTTCAACATTCTTGTGTGCGTGTGTGTGTTTTAGGGCTTTGTTAATTTGTCTGACATAACTAATTTGTTGGCATGTTGCTGTTAGGACTGCGTAAATAAAACTTTACCTGAAAAAATAGCATTTTATGCTATTTAATTATTAATCAATAATCAATTATTACATGTTAAACTATAGTTTAGAAAAGATGTGCAAAATCTACAACCTTAAATGTGACTTATGTCTCATCTTTTTATCTCCAAACGTCTCAAAATCCTGACTTAACATGGGAGTTATCACACCCCAGGCTCCCCCAGGCTTTTAAAATAATAAATCAAAACAAAAATTAAGAAACTTTGTTTTATTTTTAATCTCTTGTTTTTAACCTGATAAAAATAGATTAATCCTTAAATCAACCTGATTCAAATACTGAATTGACTCTTCTTTTCTTTGTGGGAAAAACTCTCAATGAAAACTGAAGCAAACTGTAATAAAGAAAGTGACTGAGTACTGAGAGTGCTTTTCCACATGAGTGAACGAACAGTTTCCAGTGACATACTGCTGAAATGTGATGAGAAAAAGCAGAACTGTGCAGAACGTAAGGAAACAGAAGTGAAGCAACGCAGTGATTCGTAACATGCAACACAACCGTGTTCCCTTCGACGGCCACACGGCCCCGCCACCGAGCCCAGGATGACCCCTCCCTGATTTAATTTCCCCACAGGTGATGGAGAGAATGAGGACACTGAGGAGACACACTGGTTGATCAGACAGTGACTTGAGGAGAGGTGAAGAAATCTTAGCAGCAAGCTGGAGCAGTGAAAAGTCTCGCACGCTGATCTAATTGTGGCTTAAGGAGGAGTTTAGCTGAGCCAGCTCTCGTCTTGCTGATAAGATTTGCAGATGATTGGTTCTGCATTCCCGCTGATCGCTCACGTCGGTCCCGGCTGCTGTTTACCTTCGTCTATGTACCACGTGCTTTTGGATTTGGACTGGCTCGGGTGATCGACAGAGCTGCCGTTTAGTGTATAATAAAACTCTGACTTGCTTCTGCTGGCAGCCTGCAGACCTAACCCTGAACAACACATTCAACACACAGCACACAGTCAGCGAGAAGAGAAAAGACAGTGTGTGTGTGTGTGTGAGCACGTGTGCGTGTGTGAGCACGTGTGCGTGTGTGAGCACGTGTGCGTGTGTGAGCACGTGTGCATGTGCAACTACCTGTAAGGTGAGGAAGGGAAAATTTTTAAAAAAGAAGGGAAAAGAAAAAAAGAAAGAAAGGGGATTTTCAGAAAGATCTGAAAATGAGTGTTTAAGCCCTACACTTTTCCAGAGAAGTCACTACCCACTAAAAAGCAAAACTTGAGACGAACACAAACACCTGCATTGTGCACGTTGCTGTGCTTCAAGTGATCGCTGAACTTCTCTAGTCACATCTACTGCATCAACGCATTTTAGATAGAAAGCAAAGAAATGCATTACAGATGTGAAACAGCGGTTCCTCACCTCAGAGCAACAGGAAGAACATGGAGAGAACATTACAACTGTACGAGTGTGTTCGTAAACGGTATATGACTAGCCTGAGTGTCAAACTTAGACATCTGAATATCAACTTTCATCAATTTAATCAAATCTCAGTCTAACAACAATATTTTGATTTTGGATGTATCACACGCGCACATACTGATTAGAGAATTATTGGACTGATCTCGACATTACGCAGACGAGAAGGAGGATTTCTACCTCACGTTCGATGCACTGTTAAAAGCGATGTGCGTTAGCAACACCAGCTTTCATTTTAATATTTACTAATTACAAAACATTAGGCTGAAATTGCACTTCAGAAGTCTTCTGTGGTCTTTCAGGCCTTGTGGTGTTACTTTGCTCTCACCAATAAACCCTGTTTATTTATTTTTTTTAGAATATTTCAAATAGTTGAAGTTCCTGTTATTTCCCTCTGATAGGTGCATTTTGGTTTTCAGTCTAATGATGGTCTCCTTAAGTGGCATCAACACACCTTTTCACTGCTTATTGAGAGTTGCTGTGAACAACTGCAAAGTCCCACTCAAAGTCACGTTTAAGAAAAAGGCCAGGAGTTTATCAGCCAGTTGTCCCATTACTTTTGAGCCTGTTAAAATGGCTGTGATTCAATAAGGGTTGATGCAATAATTTCTGTTTAATTCCTTGAATTAAAGCAGAAAGCAATAAGGTTTCTGAATCTGGAGTTGTTGGGAAATGTTCAGACAACAAGAGAGGGTAGTTCATGAAAAAGGCTGTATTCATATGAAAGCCCAAAACCTAGTTCTATTGTGCGCATTAGGCAGTAGGGTTAGTGTGTACTTTAGTTTAGAGCCAGGCCGTGAGGAGCTGGAGTGAGGACTCGGGCTGTAGTACCTTTGCTCTTTGGTTTGCTCTGACTGCCAGACTTCTCACTGCTCCCTCTGGGAGTAAAGCTGGCCTTGGGCAGCCTCGGGTCCTGCATGGAGTACTCTACACACACACACACAAAATAATCATATTCTTTTTCTAGCAATAGTCATATAGTCAGCTCCAAAACTAATGGCACACTTCACAACATTTAAACTAAGCTCGACACAAAATTGTCATGTTAGAGAAAATACAGATCATTAAAAGTATCATTAAATCTTTTATCGAGCATAAAAAGTCAACCAAGAAGTACAGAAATACTGAGATTGACGCTCTTCTACACAAAATACGATTAAGCTTTTCTTTCTGAATTTCTAAAAACGTACACCTCTACCTCTCAGTTCAAATCGACTCAGCAGAAGAACCGTGTAAAATTTTAGAGGAGGGTTTTCCACATGAACGAATCTGACCTCAAACTGGTGCGATCTTGAGATCATAATAAATTAATAAATAAAATCGTAGGAAGGTTTTCAGATTGTCAGAGTTCAGGATGGATTATCTGGCTAGAGCTGTGCAATTATTTTAATTTCGTTTTGACTTCAGATGATTATGGACAAAAAATATATATAAAAAAAAAATATCTGAGATTAAATGACTGTCAAGCCGCATTCCTTTTTCGCAGTGATGTTCTTGTTTTGTCCCATCACATCCTTTTCCTTTACATTAGTATGCTTTCCTCCCTCACTAAACCTCACTCTCACCCAGGCTGTCGGCCTACACATCTCAGAACTAATTATTACAAGACAAGCGGACCCTCGGCATACAAATGACGTCGCTAACAAATTTTCGCCTTAACGATTGAAATTTTTGCATTTTGTGCAAGATTTGGTGATGATGTAGCACCACGTGTCCTAAGAAATGTAGCAGGGATGACGGCAAGAAGAAAACAGAGCCACTTTCAGTGGAAATTAAAAATGAAACCATTGCTAAAAAAAATAATAAAAAAAATAAAAGCAGCCAGTGCCAAGAGGAATCATAAATTAAGGTTAAGTCAGGTTTAACATCTATTTATTTCAGATTTTACTTCATTTTCATGTCTTTTCTAAATGTTTTGATTGTTTTTCTATGCAAAAATATGATTACAATGTTGGAAATTGGTTATAATGTTAATATTTTTAGGTGGCTGGAACAGATTCTCTGCATCTACATTATTTCATGTCGGAATCGCAATACGAATCTTCGCATTAAGAACTCGCCTCCAGAACGGATGAAATTCGTTTGCAGAGGTTTCGCTGTATTATCTGAGGTCTTGGCATTGAGGCAGAATCCTGTCATGCGATCTATCTACAAATCAAGACCAGACAGGTTTCCTAGCTGGGCGTCAACTCTTAAGTAATATGCAAATCTGTTTAATATACATTATTCACAAGTCAGCTCACATCTGCCAGTGAGGTGCTGTTGGCATTAGATGCATATAAAGCCTCTGATTTCATTGAATATTATACTAAGCTTTGGAAGATGTTGTTGGTTTCGGATCTGTTTTTTGCACTTGGATTAGCGTTGTTTATGCACAGTTAACTGCTTGTATAAAAACCTACAGGGATAATATCAGATAATTTCTGTCTATATAGGGGTAGGATTTTATTTATTAATTTTTTTATACCCAAATATTTATTTAAGGAGTCAGACAAATTTCTTCCTTCACATGGAATAGAAGTATTCCAGGAATCAAGACAGCATTTTTAGAAAGACAGGAAGATACAGGGGGATTAGCGTTGCCAAACTTTATGCATTATTATTGGTCATTACAGTAAGATTGATAAACTTATCTATTGGGCAGAGCATCTTAATCAGAGATGCAATGGGTGCCTTTTAGGCTAATCTCTTTATTTTACCCACTACCACTCAACAGGAAGTACCTGGTATGTAATCCATTGGTAAATAGTCCCTTAAAAATATGGCCTCAGTTTACATTAGGTCACACTTTAAGCAAAAACAAGCACTTTCTGTGCTACCAATTATTTTCAGCACATGGTTTTCACCATCTGCAATTGGGCATGGTCCAGAAAGGAACTCAAGTCTGTAAGGTATTTGTTTCAGGGCAGTAGTTTTATTTCCTTTGAATATATTTGACATTCCTAAACTTGTAAAGATATCTACAGATACAAAGCCTCATAGTTGGACTGAGAAGCTCTTTGACTTGAACAAACTTTAGGTCTGACATCAACAGTGTACAGTTCGGCCTCTCCATCTTTTGCTAAAAAAAATGTAATAACATTTGGGGAGAGAAAGTTTAGTCCCAGAGACGGTCTGGCAGCCAGCAGTAAGGCAAATTTGTTCAATGTCGATTTGTGTCAGACATGGATGTCAAGAACTTCAGATAATCCAGGAGCTACACCTTTCTAGTAAACTGGCGAGGACATGTTCTAGATGACTCCAGGTCATATATTTGGGACATGTCCATTTTTTTTCTGCATTTTCAGACATTATTTTATATATACAGTCTTATGCAAAAGTTTAGGCACCCCTTGATAAATTACAGATTTCGGTATTTTTTATTTATTTTTTTTTAATTGAGAAGATATTAACACAGTCTCACCAAACATTGATGCATACTGTAGTTACTTCTCATGCCATAAATTGAATTTTAAAAAAATAAAAAAATCTTACAGGGGCATTTTTTTATGAGATGAACAGTTTTGTTTAATTTTTTTGAACTGCTGACAATATTTCTCCTAAATTCAGAATATAGCTATTGTTTTTTTTTTTAGAGTTTATATTCAAGGGAAATTACATCATCACAATAAAATCAAAATATCAAAATAACCTAAGATCATGCAGCATTTGCAGAGCCTTAAATAAAACAAAATAGAAACATAATGCTTTGGCTAAATAACAAAAAAAAATAAAAATAAAAATCAGTATTTAATGGAATAATAACCCTGATTTTCAATTACAGCTTTCATGCGTTTCGGCTCTCCGTTGCTGCTGGGTATATGTATATACATATATATATATTTAAACAGACACACACATACACATATTTCAAACATACAAACAGATCCAATAATGACAATAGTTAGTGTGGCATCTGAGAAGCTCTTATTACCACTTATAAATCATGGCATACTTAAAGTTGGAGAAACTCCTTAGCCTTTTTTTTGTTTGTTTTTAACCTTTCCTGTCCATATTTTGAGGACAGATTCATTCCAAACACTAGCACATGCTCACCCTTTAGCCAGCCTTTATTTATTTATTTTTAGTTTGATGTGATTATTGCGCATGTTTTGGAAAATTTAATAAATAAATAAATAAATTTGTTTCCAAACATCTCAGAACAATACTTTATACCCATCTGCACAATCTAGTGAAATATCACTCGTGTACAAACGTACAGGAAGACGGAATAACTGAACATACAAAGCCAAATCCTTGAACGGCTCTCTTTGAAATACAAGCTTATAGACAAAAGGGGTTTTGTTTAGAGGCTAACAGAATCTCTCTCTCTCTCCCTCTCTGACACACAAGCACACAGTCACATACACACACTTTCCCTCCCACACAAAACACATATACATCACACTCACATGACCTACTAATGAAACCTACACTCAGTACTTACAATATTACAGTACTGAATGTTTTCGGTGATGAGACACGCCCATCTCTGAGTCATCTAGAGATCTCTTTTCCCATGATTATCATTCACAATGATCAGACACACAAACGATCTCTGATAAATATGACCGTCCGTGTTAAGATTTGCATCTAAAATGTCATCAGATGGGAAATATTTCCTGATAGTTTTTTGTTGTTCTTGTTGCATATTTGTCACGTTGAAATGATTCTGATCATTAAACAAATTTTAACATTGCACAAAAATAAAGTTTTTAAACGATGATTTCATTTATTGAGGGAAAACCTCATTAGATGAAATCATCAAACCTATGTGTAAAAGTAATTGCCCCGCTCCCCCCTTGCTAAATGATGAATGAACTGCGATTAGCCACATTGTTTTGGAAAGCTGTGCTCATTTACCACACCAGACCTGATTACTACCAGACCTGTTGAATCAAGAAATCTCTTAAATAGAACCTCTCCGACAAATTAAAGCACGCTCAAAGATCTAACGCTGTTGTGCAGCAATCTAAAAATTAAATGTCTATGAAACAAGATATTCTCTTCTATTATTACAATTATATACAGTCGTTATTTGTATAGTTCATTAAACAACTGACATTTGCACATTTTACAACAAATCCAGGTGTAAAATATAAAATTCTATTTATTATTATTAGTTGACAAGACCAAAATAAAAAAACAATGACCATAAAGCATTGTGTCATTATGTTAGGTGGAAGAAGAAAAAAAACCCTGAACAACAAAAATGCAACGTCTCCTTACAGAAAATATCAATGATGCACCAATTAAAGTCTTAAAATTGTGCAAAAAAGTTTGCACTTGGCTGTGGATTTTCCATCTCCATGCCAACAGAAAACAGACACATTTTTTCTTAGGAACGGCTTAAACTCTTTTACACTCCGCTTATAAAGGAATAATAAATACGACGATTCCCGCACTCACCTGGCATGACATCACAGATGGGCACGAGACGGGTGTGATCGTGGCTGGCGAAGTTACACAGCTGTTTCCCGTCGAACACGCCGTCCCAGTCTCCGATGGGATTGTCCTGAGGGCGAGACGTATAGCACCCTATTACTGACGCTGGACTAGAACATCACACACACACCCTTCACTTGCTTCTCAAAGCCCTGACATCAAGGCGGTGATTATATCCCACGCAAACACACACCATCCAGAGAGATCTGTCTCTATCTGTTTTTGTTTTCAAATAGTCAGTGGCTACATCTGGTCCAAAATAAATAAATAAATAAATAAATAAAATGTTACAACAAAAAGAGCAAATAAACCTTTCCTGCTGAGACTGAATTCTGTTCTGCAAACAATCTCTGCTCTGTGCTGAAAAGCTGGCCTGAACTCACTATGGAGTCTCTCTCCCCGTGTGAGTGTGTGTGTGTGTGTGTGAGATGGCAGTGTCTTGTCCGAGCGTTTGGCTTCCCTCCACGACGCTTCTCATGCTCTCCCTCCATCTCCAGCTCATCCCTCCACCCTTTCATCCCTCCATCCGCCCCTCTCTGAAGTGTGACTGCTCTTTTGTTTCGGGCCGGCGGGTGAGTGGGCCGCTGGCCGACCGCACGCGCCAGGCGAGAGAACGCCTCGTACGTGTGCTCTGACATGTCTCTGTGACCTGCTTCGTTTATTCCCTGTGGTTTAAAGGTTTATTAACCTTTAGTTCAAGATTTGAAATCGATTTTGGCTGACTGTATCACGCTACGTAAATTAATAAGGCGTTGACTCCTCCTTCAAGGAGGAAGTGTAGGCTGACGGTCTGCATACTTGTGGGCACTACTGGTTTGTTTGGGCGTATGTCATGTGGTTTATTACATGACTTTGGGGTGAAATGGCAGATGTTTGCGTTTCACAGTACTCACAATCTCCCTATAAAAATAAATAAAGGAGACATTTTAATCCTCACCCATGTGAAATCCCACCACTAGATGGAGTCATGGAGCGATGCTGAACAGTCTAATAGTCTACATAAGCTACATACTACACACACTGTAGTAACACTTAACTGAGTCTATACAGTATAATCTATGGTATTATTATTGATATTTATTATTTATTTATTACCATATCCACCCCGACATAATAGCCGAGGGTCTCGTTGCCAGGTAAAAGGTCACAGAAGATGACTGTGCCGCGCTCAGGGCCTTCGCGTGTGTTCACCACGACACGAGAGTTGAGTTCCAGGGCCAGGAAATCCTCCTCCACGTCTGGCTCGTTGTCCACCAGGCTCAGGTGATCAACCTCCAGCTCCTCGTCCTCCCAAAGCTCCAGTTTATCGAGAGCCACAAAGACGCCGCACTCGTCCTCACAGCGGAACAGCTGCTGGCCCTGATACGAGCCCTCGGTAAAACCCTGACCACGCCCCTCCTCCTGAGAGAGAGAGAGAGAGACATACAAGAAGGGACAGAAAAAGGTGAGAATTAAAAAAAAGACAGGCAGGGAAAGAGACAAAGCAACAGAGAAAGAAAGAAATAAAGAGATTGAGAGAGAAAGAGAGAGAGAGAGAGAGAGAGAGAGAGAAATAAAGATAACCGTCAGGCAGACACAGACAAAGATAGTGTGATGAACTCGGAATCAGAGACAGAGAGACAGAAAGAAAGAAAGAAAGAAAGAAAGAAAGAAAGAAAGAAAGGAAGAAAAAAGGAAAGAACAAAAGAAAGAGAGAGAGCAAAAAAAAGATGACAGACAGACAGAAAGAAAGTGATAAAGGCAGAAAGAAAGAAAAAAAAGAGTAGGACAGAGAGAGAAAGATGACAGATAGAGAGTGATAAACGCAGAATGAGAGAGAGAGAGAGAGAGAGAGAGAGAGAGAGACAGAGACAGAGAAACAGAGAGAGAGAGACAGAGAATATGAATAAACACATCCGATCAAAAGAAACTGAAGATTCTTTAGGCTTTTAAAACGAGGTTAGATTTTTTTTGGTAATTCCTGGAGGGAGCTCACACACCTGATGTGGGAGAAACACTGCTGCAGTGATTCTATTAACAACGACATGTAGAGCATGAAACCACACACACGCGCACACAGACGCGCACACAGACGCGCACACAGACGCGCACACAGACGCGCACACACTTGTGCAATAATGCTGTTGAGTTTGCTTCTGATGGAACTCAGACATGGAAGCAGCAGTCATGCCTGGATGAGTCAGGTTACTCTGTGTCTGTGTGTGTCTGTGTGTGTGTGTGTGTGTGTGTGTGTGTGTGTGTGTGTATATATATATATATACACACACAGTGGAGCAGTGGACACAGTGTCCTGAACGCAGGACGTCTCCGGCACGGCACACACAAACAAAGTATTGTCCTGGTTACTCACCCTGTTACTGCACCCGGCCTGAATATCTACTCTCTCTATCTCACACACATCCACACGCACGTGCACACACACATGCACACGAACACACACTAATCACAGCAAACATGCACACAGACCAAGAGCACTCATCACTGCACGAACACACACGCACACACACACATTCAACAGACACAGACACACTTAACACTGCTCATACACTGTCAACACACTGAGACACACACATACAGACTACTGAGCAAAAGTCTTGACCCCCCCCCCCCATTAAAAACATCTAACTTAAGGCATGAACCAGTGAGAAACAGGTGTAGATGATGACAGATGATCAGACCGGTGATTATTACACTGCTGATGCTGAATACTGAATGAGGTCGCTGCTGAGGTTGGTACATAAACAACCCAAACTAATACTAATAAAACAATACCGTTTGCATACAACTGCATATTTACTTATCACTGCAAGCGAAGGAAGCATCAAAAACGCTAAATGAAAATTTTATTGAATGGACAAACTAAAATTAAAAGTAATTATTATTATTATTATTATTATTATTAATTATCTTATATAGAAATGTAAACATAAACTATATAAATATGTATTATTATTATTATATTTAATGTAAACATTTTAATTTAAATTATAATAATAATAATTATTAATAAATATAATTATTTGCTAAAAAACGTTTTTAAAAGTGTCATCACTGATATGAAAAGTTCCAGGCCATTTAAGAGTTAATGTGTATATATATATATATATATATATACACACACACACACACACACACACACACACACAGGGTGGGCCATTTATATGGATACACCTTAATAAAATGGGAATGGTTGGTGATATTAACGTCCTGTTTGTGGCACATTAGTATATGTGAGGGGACAAACTTTTCAAGGTGGGTGGTGACCATGGTGGCCATTTGGAAGTCGGCCATCTTGGATCCAACTTTTATTGTTTTTTTCAATAGGAAGAGGGTCATGTGACATCAAACTTATTGGGAATTTCACAAGAAAAACAATGGTGTGCTTGGTTTTAACATAACTTTATTCTTTCATGAGTTATTTACAAGTTTCTCTTTGTTCACAGCCATTGACCTGTCGAAGAGGTTAACACGTGATGAGCGGATCGAAATTGTGTTGATATCTGGTGAACGCAGTAACCGGGTCATTGCAGCAGATTTCAATGCAAGACACCCATCTCCCATGCTACAGTTAGCAAACTGCTTGCTAAGTTTCGTGAAACTGGTTCAGTGTTGGATTTGCCAAAATGTGGATACATGAAAACCTGTCACTAATGAACAAACATCAGCGGCTGTCCTAGCTTCATTCAGCAAGAGCCCACAGCGTAGACACTCGCCGCATTAGTCGAACATCCCTTCGGCAGGATATTAGCTACTCACAAATGGCACCCTTACAAACTCCAGCTACTGCAGCATCTCAACGAGGATGACCCAGATCGGCGCACACAATTTGCAGAATGGGCAAAACAAAAATTGGAACAGGACCCTCAGTTCACGCAGAAGATTTTGTTCCTTGATGAGGCAAACTTTTATGTGAATGGTGAAGTTAACAAACAAAACCACCGCTATTGGTCTGACACTAAGCCACATTGGATAGATCCCTCCAAGACTGTTGGAACAAAAAAAGTGATGGTATGGTGTGGTATATGGGGTACAAAGATAGTGGGGCCATTCTTCATCAATGGAAACCTCAAGGCCACTGGTTATTTGAAATTGCTACATGATGATGTGTTTCCCTCTTTATGCACTGAAGCTGGCACGTTCCCTGAGTTTTTCCAGCAAGATGGTGCACCACCACATTATGGGTGTCAGGTTCGAGCATTCCTAGATGAACAGTTTCCTGAAAAGTGGATTGGTCGTCGTGGGCCAGTTGAATGGCCCCAAAGGTCTCCCGATCTGACCCCCTTAGACTTTTATCTTTGGGGTCATCTGAAGGCAATTGTCTATGGTGTGAAGATACGAGATGTGCAACACCTGAAACTACGGATACTGGAAGCCTGAGCTAGCATTTCTCCTGCCGTGTTGCTATCAGTGTGTGAAGAGTGTGAGAAGAGGGTTGCATTGACAATCCATCACAATGGGCAGCACATTGAACACATTTTATAAGTGGTCAGAAACTTGTAAATAACTCATGAAAGAATAAAGTTACGTTAAAACCAAGCACACCATTGTTTTTCTTGTGAAATTCCCAATAAGTTTGATGTGTCACATGACCCTCTTCCTATTGAAAAAACAAAGGTTGGATCCAAGATGGCCGACTTCCAAATAGCCACCATGGTCACCACCCATCTTGAAAAGTTTGCCCCCTCAAATATACTAATGTGCCACAAACAGGACGTTAATATCACCAACCATTCACATTTTATTAAGGTGTATCCATATAAATGCCCCACCCTGTGTATATATATATATATATATTTTTTTTTTATTGTTATTATTATTTACTTTTTTGTTTTATTTATGAACTGCGGTCTTTGTTAGCTTGGATGCGTTCCTGAATTACATAAATGTTAATGAAGCTGACTTCTTACCAAAAGAAACAAACAAAATGATTAATAAAGACATAAATAATGTAAACTAATCTACATAAAAGAAATACAACAAGATAAAAGTAACTTATATTATTCAAAATGAATAAATAAAATAAATAAATAAATTTAAAAAAACACAGCAGACCCCCGGACCCGGCCCGATTCCTCACCAGCAGCTCGACACCGAACCAGATCCCGGACAGGGCGCGGTCGGGCAGCAGAGCTCCTTTGAACCTGACGACGCCAGGTAGGGGCGGGTCACCAGAGCGCAGCTGCACTCGCACCCTGGAGCCGCAGCGGATGGAGCGAGCCCGCTGTAGACGCGGCGTGTCCCGCAGCAGCCCGTAGCGCTCCTCGCAGTTAGTGATGGGGAACAGCAGCTCGGCCAGAGCCTCGTCCAGCTCCAGCGCGTCGCGCTCGTCTACGCTCGCCACCACGTTGCTCTGGTCCAGAATCCGCAGGCTGCGCTTGCCCTTGGTGGGGGGCAGCGGGCGGCCCAGGGTGGTGCGCTCGGGGCAGACTTGACCCAGACTGCCACGCGGCACGCGCACCACCTTCTGCGCCGCCTTCTCCACCACGCACTCCTTCAGCAGCATGAAGAAGCGCCAGTCATCCCGCGGGCTGCCCGCCCCCTTCTCCTGACTCCACAGCACCGAGCTCATGGCTGCATCGCAGAGCCGCTCAGAGTGTCGAAACGTGAGCGCTGGGGTGGGGACGAGACACTGACATGATCATCATCACCCGCGTATCCAGAGCTGGGGAGGCAAAAAACAGAGACGGGAATGGTTATTTTTGTCTAGGTTTGAATTTAATCAGAGTAAAAGTCTAACTCTAGAACAAAGGGCAACGCGTAAACTGACAATTTTAACACACCAAAACTCAAGCTTAAAAGATTTTCCAGTTAAACTTTGAGAGCAAATGTGAAAGTGACACTCTATCCAGTATGAATTAATGATGAGCTTCGGTGCTCGCGGGAAACGGGTTTAACCTCACGTAGTGTAGGAATAACAACAACAGCCGTCACCGCGAGGAAGACCTACAGAACCGGAAACCACACCTTCTGAGATGAGCTAGAAATGACACCTTTAAACTGTACAATATGTTAAAGGCGCGTCAGCATATTTCAGCCTTCTGCACCCGAGTACTGCCAAGATCCAGGTTTATGTAACGAGGAACGAATCGAGTGTGTGCTCCTTACACGCAGACTTCCACACTCGTGGTGACTCACTCATAGTGTGTAGATGATCGGGTTTCCCCTCGCGCTGCGGGCTGCGTCGCGAAAAACTGTAGGGGATTTTACAAGCGCACAGACACGCGCACACACACTTTCCACTCGCTGGCTAACAATATCGCTCTGCTGTCAGCTCATCATCATGAGTAAATACACATCTCAAAACAAATGAGCGAGACATGATTGTACAATCTTACGATCACACTGTAGAGTGGGTGTAGAGCAGAGATTAAATGCAAAAGATCTGGGGTTTCGTGCTTCTTCATATACATAGAGATTTTATTTTTTAATCAATCATCACCCTGTCATGGAATTTCACGATTAATATTGGGACACTACCCATCATGTCTAAGTAGTCATTTCTGATTATGTTTTAATAGCACCAGCGAATTGTGAAAATCTATTGTAAAATTGTTTAAACCCTAAATATTCTTCCAAAACACTTTAATTTAATTTCAAACTCAAATTAATACATAAAAAACTGAATGTAAAAGTAAACCCATAAGCTGTACAGTACTGTACTGCTGCAGTGTTAGAATGTAAAATACCGATATTACCCCTTGAACTGTATGTAAAATAATTCATGCAGGCGCGTTTTCTTTGGTATGGGCTGTGGTTTTCTTTGGTATACATAGTGCAGGGTAAATACAGTAATAATTCCCCATCCCAAGCTGTGCTGTTTTCCTCTACAGTTGCTTTGTGTTCTCTCTCCAATACTAAACAACTTATACAGTGAAATATTTTATATGGAAACTCAGCTAAATTTACGATAATATTTATATTACAAAATTTGTAAATTATACTGATCTTAACAGTTGCATTAAAGCGCATGAAAAATCATATACTGTCAGAAAGAAAGCCATTTTTTTTAAATTGCGGAGGATATTTGCGTTTTTGGCGAATTTTGGGGGTTTTGTGCAAAAACAATTATTAGCCAGTTTCTCAGGAAAAATCCACGATTGACTGAGGCCGTGAACTCTGAACCACAGGGGTGTCAACTGTATAACGTCAAAGTCTTGTTAATGATTCTTATACAACTTGTTAGACAAGGTTCTCAAGGTTTTCTCAGCAGTTTGTCTACTGTGATGCGTACTCTTATAATTCCTTTCAGTTTATTATAGTCTTCGCGGCTACTGTTTTATTTACAAAAAAAACGTAAAATGTCTCCTGATGTGATTGTGTACACTGATGAATTTCCTTCTGTAACATGTAGGGCCTTAATCTCCATGTTTAAACAAACTCGTCAGTTCTGAAAATGGAAAACAGTGGAACGTTGAACAAAAGCATTTGCTTTTTAAATGGACAAGGATTTATTTACCCGTGTCTGTCCGCTTTAGGACAAAGCAACCTTGCCGATTTGTCTTTATACGCGTAAACGTTTCAAACAAGGTCGGACAAGAGTAGCGTCAACGGTGCGCGGTGACATCGGACACGCCAGAGAATCAGGCATAGAATTAATTTTAGATATTACTCTAGAAAAAAAAAGAAAGCCGAATAGCATGCATGAAGACGTCACTGCTAACGAGCTTCTACTGTAGAGCAAGACACGCTTCCAGGGGGCGGGGCCCACACATTCTTTCTAATGTGTGTTCAATTGAACAAAAACAGCAGCACTGAAGGCGCCGTCAAAAAGCTTCAAAATTGCCCAAGACTCGCTACCAACTTTAAACTAGGAAACTATCTAGTAATTATATTTGTGTGGGATTTTTTTTGGTTCCAGAGGATGTCCCATAGGTCTACTTAAATAGTGGAAATTACAAATTAAATGTTAAAATATAACCTTGGGTAGGAAAATGCATTTTGTAAACTTACATAAAGTTATCTTGTAATGAAATCACAGTTACCTTATCTTACAGGTTTCCCTAATATACACTGTCTGAAGTAAAAAAAAAATAACCATAATTTTCATTCAAATCACCTGTGACTTTGATTACAGTACACAATGTGGTGTCCAGTTCACATGTGAAAATGATTCCTCATGCTCGCAGAACAACTCTTTCACAATCTGGGTCTTGGAATATGGTTGTAGGGGGGAAAACTATATAGATGTGATAACCTGGTCATTCGGTACATTCAGGTCGTCAGCAGACTTAACAATAGCTGATCATAACAGTCGGCACAATGCATATGCTCTTCGCTTCTGACCCTGATGTGCTCATCGTTCTGGAATAGGCTCTGGACTCATCAGACCACATGACCTTTTTCCATTGCTTCAAAGTCCAATATTTACACTTCCTAGAAAATGTGAGTGTTTTTTTGAGTGATGAGTCTCATTTCTTTTTTTTTTAAATCTACACAGCCGTTTAGTCCCAATCCTGTAAGTTCTCATCACATTGTGTGTATGGAAATGATCTTACTTTAACTATTAAACAAAGCTCTGGGCGTGTATTGACTAAGCGTAGGACTACAAGTAAGAAATCAGTCCTGAGTGACGCAATTTTGCTCCTAATTTTAAGTTTGAAGCTATTCTTCAACATTCACATTCCTATGGAGAGAGAGAGAGAGAGAGAGAGAGATGACATGACACCACATCTGTCGTGTATCTACTGTACAGTGACATGCGGTTTAAATCATCAGTGCTGTTAAATAGACAGTGTTGTAAAGTAGTCTGTCTAGTAGTTAGTTCTCTAACAATGCAAATTCACAAAACAGATTTATGTTGCATGAATGAATGAATGAATGAATGAATAAATAAATAATGACTGAAAGAATGAATATCACTAGTCATTGTACCACTGGGTTTTACATGTTTCACATTGCCGTGCTTGTACAGACCGACATTTTGGTGACATCCTGGTGAAAGGAGTGTCTATAAAGATATAGATTTGCTGTGAAACCTTCAATTTTATGAAAATCATGACAAACTGGAACCATATGTGGATGGGTAAAAGGCAAAGGAATGGTTTAGACCTTGTAGATCTTTTTTACTGTCTGATTCTGAATGTTTTAAAAAATAACTGGTGATCTAGGTGAGAAAATAACAAAAAGGTGTCAATTTAAACATATATAAACATATGTATAGTATAAAGCTATAGATACAGAGTGAAGATCTGACACCACATCTGTCCTGTATCTACAGAGACATGCGGTTTAAAGCATCAGTGATCTTAACTAGAGTTAAACATCTGTCTGGTAATTAGTTCTCTAACGTTACAACCTCACAAAACAGATTTATTTCGCTTGCTTTGATTGCAATAAAACAATAACGCCATGCTGTATCGCCCCTGCTGTACTGTGACTTCCAGGTGATAACATTAAGCGGCTAGATAGGAGGAACTTTTTCTCATATTTATCAAAATGACATGAATTCATACCTTCCTGAAGCGCCTTGTTGAATCAGAACCTCTTGGTCTTCGATGTGGAAATCTCCCCGCTGTCTTATTCCTGATGTTTTACATGCAAAACATGAATAGCTCAGTGCTAGCTAGCGTGCTAGTCACCAGTCTCGACGCTAGCACTGTACTACTCTCCGGTTGCTAAGCGAGCTAGCTAGCTAACCAGGTAGATTAGCAGCGAACCTATTCTACTAACCTAAATATTTCGTATTATATTAATATATTATATTGTTTTTGTTTTTTCTTCCTGAAATAAAAGTGCGTCAAAGTTAAACAATGACGTAAGGGCAATGAATTATTAGAAACTATAAATAATTTATAGTGTATATCATCTTGATCTAACCTGCTCGCTCGCAGAGGTGTATATGTCACCTCTGATTTGGCAAAAAGTGTTATTCTCAGCGTTGATTGGTTGACAGCTCGTAAGTCCCACCTCCAGGGGTTTTCCATTAAGTTTGTTTGAAGCGCTCAAGAAGCCTATTGGCTGAATCCAACATGAACGTCGCCTCAGTATTAAGGTGCACTATTGAGTGTACAAATGAATAACGTATACCTTCAGTCTTGCACTATTCATATACAAAATGTAGGCGATTAGGATTCAGCCATTATGGCAGGAAAATCTGGGAGAAACAAACTCCACCCTCATAAAGGCCGAGCTCAATTTGGAATCAGTTTCGGCGTCAATTCCATCTTACTGATCTATCTTCGATATCTCCACTGAATGGGCGCTGTATGTTTGGTCCATCCTGTACAAATAATGCTTTTATGGTTAAAATGTGGTGTCATGTCATTAAACATCCTTTACATTGACAATATCTTTGACTCATTCCCAGAACACATATTTATAGATATCTACAGATTCAGGTCCAAACCTGCCTGGACCCATGTGAAAAAGTCATTTTAACTTTCCTAATAAATGGTTGTGCCACGCCTGGCGGCAACAACTGCAACCAAACCTTTGTGATAACTAGCAATGAGTGTTTCAGATCGCTGTGGAGAAACAGTTTCATTCACATGGGGCCAGGCAGGTTTGTTTGACTAATAAATAAATTAGGAAGGGGGCAAATATTTTTTCACAGAACTGTAGGTCCCTACTTTGAGAGTCACCAACAGCGAAACTCAAATTCTGTGTGTTTGTGTGTGTGTGTGTGTGTGTGTGTGTGTCAACATACTTGGCCAATAAAACTGATTCTGATTTTTATTAGGTTTGCATATCTGAGATTCATTCATTTGAATGAGTTTGCATTTTACATAAGATTTCTATTGTTTTATATTCGCCCAAAGACCTGGAAAAAATAATTCTACCTAAAGAGATTATTAAGGCAGGGCAGGAGACTATTTACAATAGTTATGGTGAACTGACACAAATACTCAACTAAAAGGGGAAGAAAAATAACAACAAAAAGTACCAGAAAATCTATAAAAATCCCAGAAAAACAGAGAGAGAGAGAGAGAGAGAGATGTGGCCTAGCTGACCTTATCACTCAGCATCAGCATTCTCATGCCGTTTATGCCATTTGGTTTTATTTATTATAGAAAAAGATCATTCAATATTGATTCATCCAGGAACAGAATGCAAAAAATAAAATATATAATAATAAAAATGACATACAGTACCATATAAGTCAATACACAGTAACACAAAAAAAAAAAATACAGTACCATACATGCAGTATGTGAAGTTGATAATTGTTCATTATTCCGACTTTATATATATAGACACACACAGAGGTGGAAAGAGTAATAAACCTTTGTCCTCAAGTAAAAGTACTGTTACTTCAGTGAAATTTTACTGCAGTAAAAGTAAAGTTACCATTATAAAAATCTACTCAAGTAAAAGTAAAAAGTAACTCATTAAAAATTTAGTCAGAGTAAAAAGTTACAGAGTTACTTTTTCAAACAGCAGGGGTGGGATGGGGGATTCTAGTGTAGTTCAAAAAAGACAAGCGGATATAAATCTCAAACTAGTTGTTTTTAATTGAAGGAACACCTTTGAATAATAAAGCTGTTGCCTTTCTTGTGCTTGAAATCAAAGTGGTCGCTTAAATACGGTGTGACGCCTTGCGCCGGATAGCCGAGGGAAAAAAGAGCTCAGAGCCGAGAAGAATGGAGCGTTTCGGGGGAGCAGCACACAGAAGTGCAATACTTAAAATTTTTTAGTAAAAGTTAAATTACAGATTTTAAAAAGTACTTTAAACAGCAGAAAAAACTACTCGATTACAGTAGCTCGAGTAAATGTAATTCATTACTTTCCACCTCTGTGTATACACCTGTAACACTCTCCAGGAAAACAGTGTGTAAACCCTAGACTACAGAGGACCAATATGCTTAATATGTTACAAATATTACAAATAAGGTTACAAAAATATAAAGTGCTCTTGACAAACATCTATTTACATGTTTCGCTTTAATACCCTATTATAAATAAAATGTACCAAATCTACTTCTACTTATTTCAGCATTAACGCATCAATCCATGTAACCTACTGTAAATATAACAGAAAACATTCATCTCCATAACTCAGTAATTGTATGTTATGCACATTTTAACGTGTTATGCCAAAACCTTTTCTCGACCCTGTTACCTGAACACAAACACCGCTGGGAAAATTTGGTACATTCCACAAGCTTCCTCTTCAGCAGGAAGCTGCGTCATCTGAATTTCCCGAAGGCCGCGGGAAGAGGGAAATTAGTTTCACATATTTAAAAATGTGGTTGCTTCAAAAATACAGCCCTGATAATCAAATCATGGATTCAAAGCAAATGATTAATAAAAAAATGTAAAAATTAAAATGACCTTTTGCCATAAAAATGTTTTTTTTAGTTAACCAAAAAAGTGAACCCTATTATTTTCAACCATGTTCAATGTATTAAAGAGCTAAATGCAGCCAATAAAACCTTGTACAGTGGTACCTCAGTATACAAATCCTGCGCCTTAAGAATGTTCACCTTAAGACCTGAAATTTTGCAAGAAATTAGCCTTGCCATGCAAAGCATTTTCATCAAACTAATGACCAAACTAAAGTTGCGCATAAGTGCTGTTTGCATCAGTGGAAGGCCAAGAGAAGCAAGGCTTACATATTTGTTGTGGGGTTTTTTTTTTTCAAGATTTAGTGAAGACATAGCACCACGGGTGACAAGAATGTTAGCAAGGACGGTAGCAAGAAGCAAAGGGAGCCGCTTTCAGTTTGGTTTTTAAAGAAGCATATGCCAAAAGGAATCATAAATTAAGGTTAAATTTATAAAAGTTGAATGTTTATTTATCATTTACATGTCTTTTCTAAATGTCTGGATTGTTTTTATATGCAAAAATATGATTATAGTGTGGAAATTGGTAATATTGGTAAAATTGGTAAAATGGTATTTTTTTTAGGTGGCTGGAATGGATTATCTGTTTACATTCTTTGCTATGGGACAATGTTTGTATTGTTTCGCAATACGAAATTTCACCTTAAGAACTCGTCTCTGGAATGAATTAAATTCGTACACAGAGGTACCGCTATACTTTAATAATACTGTAATAATAATAATAATGCATTTTAATGCCTAAACACATTACACTCAATGTGTGTGTATACAGATGTCACATTGTTCTTTCACCCTTAGAAGATGAGTCTGCTTTCTCGCTCGCTAAGTTCCTTCACCTCCTCTGCACTCAGGTTATTTCCTCTCAACCTGCAAAAACACACTTTCTCTTTACAGTACCCCTACTATCTTCCAAAGTCAGAAATCTTTTTATAAGTACTCTAGACAAACACAGATCTACTGTAGATTACAGTCCGCAGCATAAACAATGGTCTCTGTGGTTTGTGAGATTAATAGTCTCTTACCACACTTCCTTTACAGTAGAGTTCACTTTCAGAGCCTCGATTAGAAACTCCACTCCGTCCCTGCTAATGTGGTTTTGGCCCAGCCTGTGCGGTGGACAGCAAGTCGAATTAGTAAAAAAAAAACAATCGTAATATGGAAATATGGTATATTTTCAACGCTTTTTTAAAATGTGAAAAAAGCCCACCAGAGCTCCAGAAGTGTTGTACTTCTCTTAATAAGCTCAGCTAAGGCACGTGCTCCTGCATCGCCGACGCTGTTAGACGCCAGGCTACGGATACAGGACAGGAAACAGACACAAAATTTATTTATGAAATTCATTTCAAGTATTTAAGTTTGTCCAAAATGCATCCCATAGTACATCCTATAACCCTAATAATAATGTTTTATTTTAAAAATAAATAATAATGCCACTGTTGTCTTGTAACTTCTATATATTTTTTTCTGACATAATCAAAGAATTAGGGCAGATCAGAAGGCTTCTATATATTTCTATAAGGAAGATTGTTCTTTACAAATACGTATTTTCTACAATTAAAGCTTTGTTAGGATAGTTTAAGACAAAATTGTATTATAAAATAAATTTTAGTGCAATAAATATCACAATTAGAAGCAATGATCGGAAAATTGATTTATTACATACAGTATTGTGATTCTTTTGTATGGCAATTCATTTATCACTATTGTACACTGACTCCAGAATTATTTATTTATTTATTTATTTATTTATTTATTTATTTTTATTGAAAATTTACATCTTTATGTTTGCGATTTAATAAAGTAAAACATCACAGTTCCTCAATGATTCTACAGGTGGCGTACTTTTAACTATGCACATGGTGGCAGGCGGCACAGCATTCCACGAAGTAGGAAAGAATTATTATTTATGCACAAAAATGTTTTCGTTTATAATTGTAGCAAAAACAACAATAAAAATTTTAATCTAATCAGAAAATGTATAAAATCGTGACATTTATGAAATCGCAATACAAACTGAATCTGCGCTGAGTTTTCTTACTATTGATAATATCGTATCGGCTGGTCCCTGGAGATTCACATCCCTAATATTTATCACAGTATATTGTCACTAATAAACAAAAATAATAATAATATTAAATAGACAGGAAATAGTGGGTTAGCATTATGGACGTTCCCTCTTTGATCGTGAGCTTGAGTTACTGTCATGTTCTCTCTACAACTGTATGGATTTCTTCTGGGTTCTCCAGTTTCCTCCCACCTCACAAAAGCATGCAAGTTAACCAATTAGCATCTCTAAATTGTGCTTTGTGCGTGGTTTTAATCTGGTTTCCAGTTTCTCATCACATGGTTAAAGATTACTCATTTCCTTTAACGGTGAAATCCAGAACACTCATACAGTACCTTAACCATACCAGCGAGGTGCTGTCCTTCAGTGCATCAGCTAAAGCCTCGGCGCCTTTGTCTCCAATTTTGTTTCCCCACAGCCTGAAGGTCAAAATATCCAAATCAAACAATTTTCAACAAGCTGCATTGAAGATTTTGAAATATACAATAAGTATATGATATTATATAATATATTGTATAGTATATTATATATTCTATAGATATTATATTGGAAGTTTATGACTTGGTCTATGATTTATTAGAAATGTTTAATATTAGGTGACATTTCATAAAAGAAAAAATTAACATCACTTATACTGTTTAATGTTGTGAAACATCTTTGGAAACAAGATGACGTCAACATAGCAGATGACGTTACCAGGGTACGGCAAGGCATAAATTGCAGAAGACAGAAAAATGCTGTTATATAAGATATACATTGGAGACAGCTTACAAAAAATAATTTTACATAATCATCATAAACAACGATTAGGAAAGCAGGAAATTTGCCTTCGCAATTCTGATCGGTTTATTTCTGCGTACTGTATATATTTATCATAACCTCACTGGGACATTTCACTATGTACACATCCATGTCCTAGTTCACTTTGTCAGTTAAAAAAGATGAAAAGGAAGAAGGGAAGCCAATTTCGCCAGGTGCATCTCAAACAAAATCGACGTGGGCTAGTTATGAGAACATCTGTTGCATATTGCGTCTCAGAACAAATCTCACCCGAGAAACTTCAGGGATGTGTTGCACCTCAGCCCTTCCGCCAGCTGCTCGGCCCCTTGTGATGTGATGTCATTGTTTCCAAGTCTGTCAAGCATGAGATATTGCAGACAGAACTACATAAGAATTTTCCCCTAGATTAAATTAACTAGCTTAATTAATGATAATGATGAATAGTTTTTGTTCTTTATGTCTATACAATAATACATAAGCAGTTTCTTTATTTCGAGGGTCATTTATAGGTTGATATTCACAATTTTATTTCAACACGCAATTTTTAAATAGTTCTTAATATAAGAGACCTGATATCTTTGTTACTTTTTGAACTTATTATATAATTTAAAAGACGTAAAATCTTGCGAACACCATTCAAGTCAAACCAGGACTTTTGACTGTACAGAACAGAACACAGTTATGAGAGTAAAAACCCTAACCCTAACCCTAACCCTTCATATAATTCTCTTCTACACTAATGCACTTATCCCAGTGTTTCACTAGTGCTTGGATACCATCAAGGTAGAAAGTTGTCTGAACTGCTGGCCTCCAGGAACTCCGTTAATGGCCCAAACATGTGGAAATGGCTTGGAGTGGGTTCAGGACTGTACCGGGGGTGTGGCAATAACCCCCACTCGAGTTCCTGTGACGTGCAAATGGTGTTGGTGAATGATTGTGTGTATAGTTCACACAGACAGATGAGTCTCATCACTGTACTGTGCTTTAAGTCTTCTGTAACTGTCAATCAAATTTATGCTTTCATTCACAGAATGTCCCAGTTTGACTTGAACACCCCTTATATTTAATTAACCACTATGTATTCTTATGATTATAAAAGTAACAACAAGACATTTCTAAAGAATACCTTAATGCAAGGAAGCTCTTCTTTGTCTTAAGCAGCCTGGCAAAATGCTTTGTGCAGTCATCTGTTAACTTGTTGTTGAAGAGCCTATGCAAATAAATTTTTATTTTTATTTTTAAAAATTTTTAAGTATGAATTGAAAATTGAGCAATTGAAAAAACTTACGCTACTTTCTGGAAGCAGTCGCAGTTCACTCCTTTCTCAACAAGCTTGCGTATTCCTTCATCTGATATGTTATTGTTCCTCAAACTGTCAACATTATAATACATAGAATGGAAAGAAATTGCATGTGTTTTATTGAATAAATATTTTCATACTATGCAAATTTAGAAAAACAAGGTTTCAGTTTTGTACCTATTTCAGTACCTAAAAGGGAAAACTTCAGCACTCCCCCAATGAGACAAACTGAAGACCACTTTAAAATGAATGCATGCAGACTTATCCTTACACTGCAATATTAATTTGCATATGTTAATGATTGTTATTGTTTATAAGCGCTTATGTCCTGGGTTACATTAAAACCGAAACGTTAGAGGGAGCGCACATGTTCAGAGTGATTAGGTTAAAGGGGCAGTGGTGGCTCAGTGTGTTAAGGCTCTGAGTTACAGATCGGAAGATTGGCGGTTCGAGCCCCGGCTCCGCCAGGTTGCTGCTGTTGGGCCCTTGAGCAACGCCCTTAACCCTGTCTGCTCCAGGGGTGCCGTAAAAATGGCTGACCCTGCGCTCTGACCCCGGCCTACTAACAAGAAGCTGCGATATGTGAAGAATAAAGAATTTCACTGTGCAGTAATGTATGTGTGGCCAATAAAGGCTGACTTAACTTAACTTAAGAAAATTGGTTTAATCTAGAGCCCAAAGGGTCTATTCAGTTTGTCACATTAGGGGAACACCAAGAACAACTATTCTTTTCAGAAATTAAGCAATCCAAAATCCAGTCAAATTAAGGAACTAATTTCCCCCAAAGGTGTATTATAGGAATGCACTGATAATAAAAATAAAAAGAAATAATAATAATAATACTAATAATACACTGCCTGGTCAAAAAAGGAGCACACTCTGAAGATTTCATTCAATCACCTATTGTTTTAGCACATTATGTTGTTGCCAGTTTATGTGTAAAAATTATTCCTCATGCATATGGTTATCTTATGGCCATACAGCTGTTCTCATGTGTGTATTAAAATTCTTCTTAGTTGTTTTCTTTGCTGCGATGCAGCCCAATAATTTGACCCCTCTGAAATGGCAACTTGTTTTGGCCAGGCAGTGTATGATAAAAGAATAGTTGCATATTTTAATAATTCAATAAAATTGTATTCAGTTTAAGCTTTGACAATGACATTATGTTCTTACTAGAGTGAATGACATATGTGAAGACATGGCAAAAGTTGTTCCAATCCTACATCCCCCACTGAGTTGAAGTCCAGCTGTATACCGACAGGATTCTGCAGGTGCCTGAGTACATAAGCCAGAGCAGTGCATTCCACTGGTCCAATATTACAATATATTAACTTAAGGTGTTCTATTTCTAGTCTGGCCATTGCATCCTTGGCAATCTCACTTTCTTGCATCTCATAGATGCACTTAATAAGCCACACAAAGCCTGGCATGGCATGCATGCTCTTCTTTTCACCCTTCACTGGTGGAGGGATTGACTTGAAATGTCTCTGCATACCCTTGGACAAACACTTCATGACTTGCTTGGACTTTTTTTCGAGCAAGACAGCAGGACAAGACTGTACAAGGAGATTGCGATAGCGCTGGGACAAAAGTCCTGCAACGAACTCTGCGGTGATCTGCAGGTTTGGGGTCTCTGCTACATTCTGGTCATCACCTCCAGGATTCATGCAGTGTACAAGACAGTTGGGACTACCAGCTGTGGGGGGTTTGCACTGAGACTGAAAGAGATTTTGGATGACAGAGCAGTTGCCATTGTTGTTAAGAACAATATATATAGCGGCAAAGAAACACTGCATGGTGATATGCAGGAACTCAAAATGTTTGCAGTCGGTAGCGTCCGAGAGGTCTTTACACTCTATAAGGAAGCCCAGATCAAGGTCCTGTTTTGTGATGCTACATTTCAGCAAGTTTGACTCGGTGAAAATGTAACAGGAAGTCTGCAACCCTTCCAGTGCCAACTGTCCTAGTCGTCTCACCATCTCTAGATGTTCCTGTAGCCATCCCTTTCCCAAAGTCCTGTGTTTCTGGGTCATGTGCTTCTGAATGAAATGGTTCAGAACCATGAGGTACACATCAGTGACAGTCTGTGGGCTGCCTTCCCCACACCCAAGTAGCTCTTTATAACACTTTGATATAATCCAGCAGAACACAGGAATATGGCAAAGCCCAAGTAGGGCTGTGTTAGCCATGAGGGACTCTACAACCCGAGTAGCAACAGTGGCATCATTGTGGTGTTTCCTTACAAAGTGGTCGATTCCCACAGGACAGAAACCCTTGGTCAGGACTTCTTTGCGGAGGTATTGCTTTAGAGATAGACCCACTGCTTGAGGCCTGCTGGTTACCACTTTCTTCACCCCTTTCATTAAGGTACCCTGAAGCAGGTTGAAAAGCAGAGTGTGTACAGGTGCTTGCTGTGTGGGGCAACAATGACGCTCTTCATCTGTGAAGCTCTGCCTAAACTCATCAAGCCCATCAAAGGTGAAAAGGACTAGTTCAGGGTGGTCAAGAATGAACTGGAAAATTTCATCTTGACCCTGGTCCGGCCAACAGCAGTGCTGGAACAGGAGCTCTTTTAAAGAGAGTAGCTTCTGCTCAGTGTTCAGTTTACGGCAACTGAAAGGGAACAGCATAATAACGTCTGTCAACAAGTTACCTCGGGCCCACAGTAAGTGCAGTCGCTGCAGTAAGGTACTCTTACCAGTACCTGCTTCGCCAGAGACAAGTATTGTATCGGCTTCCTTATTAAGAATCCCAAGCGGACCCACCACATCTTGCAGCCCCACAGCTGTAACCTGTCTGTCACTTTGCACCACTTCTAGGAGGCCATCAGTATAGATATCATCTAGGGAAAACCTTCCTGTTCCACCATATGTGCTGAGAACATATGATTGAGCGGCAACAGAGCTGTGCAGCTTCTTCTGGTAGGTGAGGCATTCTGCAGAAAGGAGTAGTAAAGAATCATATATTAAAAATTGCAATTATTGCATTGCTGTCTTATGCAATAAACTTCTTCCATAAACACATGTGAACTGAACTTTAAAAAAAAAAAAGAAGCAATGGCATTACTGTATCATACACAAGTAAAACCTGCCATTCTAAAATAGATTGCCAAAGCAAGATCACACGGTAAAGTTGCTATAGGACCCAGCACATTCCTCCTTGCCCACATCTATGATCATATTCAATAATTATCCATACCACATATCCTGTGCAGGGTCACATGGAGGCCTGGAGCCTATCTGAATGAGCTCAGGGCACAAGACGGAGGACACTCAGGGATCAAGGGGGAGCTCAGTGGTTAAGGCATTGGATTACTGATTGGAAAGGCCTGGGTCCAAACCCCAGCACCACCAAGTTGCCATTGTTGGTCCCTTGAGCAAAGTCCTTAACCCCCAACTGCTCGCATGTATAAGAATGGGAAAAGGGTGTCTACCAAATGCTGTAAATGTAAATGGACACGCTGGATTGGGCATGGGCTCATGGACTCATTCTGTCCTGCTATGGATCCTAGAATTTATTGGACAGATTATTTAATGCAATGTAATTTCTTCTTGATACCTTGATGATACTTAAGCTAGATTTTGATGCTTCTCATAAATGTTAAGAAGACTAAACACACAAGGTCCAACAAACAGGACTCAAGACTGAGCGCTTAAAATGTTTGCTAACTTTCCACCACAACGCTCACATCCTTTTCTAGTTCCCTGGGCTGAAGGATACCAATCCTAATAATTGCCTTGCATTTCGTCTTCATGTCAATTCAGAAGTAGGTGGTTCCCTGCTTAATCTTAACTTTGAAGTGCTTCACAGCAGAAAAAAGTAAATGATTACAGGTCTATTCCTGTTTGATAGTCGAGCACAAACATGAGCATAACAAGTAGAAACCACATACATACCTGTCGAGAGCTGCTTTTCCGCTTTCACGCATTGTGGCTTGGTGTCTATGTGCTGCAGTAAAGTGTTGGCAGCTCCCTCCCCTTTGAACCTCACTTGGTCTAACAGCTTCCTGGCCTAACCAGAAACACAGGAAAACAGAAGTTCTGTCAATAAAAATTCCATACAGCGGGCACCTAGAGAGATTTCATGTCCAATGTGTTGCTTACCTTTTGCGAAGGTGTGTACACGGGTAACTGAACTTCATCACAGTCTTGTGAAGTAAAGCAACCAGCTTCAACCAGAGCATCCAACACCCCGTCGAGACGATCCCGAATCTTCTTCACAAGTGCTGGTCTGTCAATCAGCACAGCCTCACAGGCGCTTGTAGGAGTCTTTTTGATGTCCCTTTGGGTTGAATTACCTTTCCCAAAGCAAAGTCCAACTTTCTGGGCCCGAGGTAAGACTTGATTAAAAGCTGCCAGCAGCAGGCTGCATGCATCCTCTCCTTTAGTGTACACCAAATCCAGAAGTTCTCTAGTTTTTGAGCAGAGGGGTTTAGAGAAGCCCTGAATGTTGTGGTAGTCTTCCCAAACAAGGACATCCCATGACAGCAGCAGGTCAAGCACGGAATCTAAAGGTTCAGCGGTGCCGCCACGACACAGTGCCTCCAACAGTTCTGCTCTCTGTCTTAGCACCAGCTGCTGTGCACACATGACTCACGCTGCTTTACATCTAACATTTACTGCTTTCAATATTACCTGGTGTTTTCTAGGACTGCACAATAACCTTTACAATGTAATGACTCAGTATGATGCTTGCAGCTTTTGTGACATCTGAACTGAAACAGTGACGAATAATAACCAATATTGTACAACCCTAGCTCATGATTTGATACATGTCTTTAAATCAAGTTGGACAAGGAACTTCTTCATTTGATGATTTAGACATTTAATATCGACCTAAAGATGCCTTACTATGTCCGTAACTGCGTGAAGTAACAGTCTTTCATTTTGTGAAATGTACTTACATTTAGGAGGGTTCAAAAAGAAAAAATATATCAGATTTATTTTAGTCACTTGATTTCAACATGAATGAGAAAGAAAGTATCTCACAGGTTCATCTTCTCCATCTCCACGAAAAGAGCAACACAGTAGATGTGTGTGTCCTGTTGACGTCATTTGGTTTTTCCTTTAAAATGATGATGAAATAGGTTGAAAAAAAGGTTGGATAGACCTTTAATTCCATGTCAAAAGCCATACACGAGGTAAGTCCAGACCATCAAGTAGTGAAAGTCTTCCATTTGCCCATAGATAGCACGATTGTATATGTAGGTTGGTCCAAAAATGTTGGACAATTTATTGACAACGAACTTGATTTTCACATCATTTTCTCAACATAAATCCAGAAGTCTAGAAGATCCATCAGGTCCATTTTAAAAGCTGGGCAGGAGATAAACGTAAGTCCATGGCATTAAGTAACATCAAATAAAAGTTCTCCTTTTGATTGCAGGTTTAAAAAAGTCATGTGTCACTAGGGGACCAGTCCAAGAAAAAAAAACGATTTAAGTCTTATTTTAATTTAGACATTTAATTCATTCAAATCAAAACCATAAACACATAATGACTGAATCTCTTTCGCTCTCTCTCTCTCTCTCACACTCTCACTCATTCTTTCTCTCCCTCAAAACAGACAACGGTGTATTTAAGACTCTTCCTCGTTTTGGCCAAAACAGACACATGATACACTCACAGTCAGTCATTTACACACCTATTTCTTTGCTAAACTAGACAAAAACCTTTATTTCTCCTCCAAGTTATAACAATATAATCGTTAGTGTGTTGATACTGGGAAGTGTTTATATGTTTACACACCCTATCAGGTTTCCACCTCACCTATGAACTATAAATGTTCAGCATATGACCTGTAAATGCTCTAATCAACACGTATTTGCTTTTAAGAGTTTGTTTAAGAGTGAAATACCTGCTCATAAAGTGGCTGTCTCAGGTATCAGGAGTTCAGTGAACTCTGAGGTTGAGGCTGTGTATCCGACGGTTGCTTTCTTCAGAATGTGAAGTCTCTTCTGAGATCTCTTCCTCATTCCAGGGCCGTTACACTGCATTTACCTAAACCTGTTCAGATTTGGAGTGTTTATCACAAAAAATGCCTATGTTTATTTTTTGTTCATTTGACATGAATAGTCTATAATAACCCTGTGTTTGTCCTCTGTGTGATGGCACTAAAAGAGCTGAAGCTCTTGTAGTTAAACATGAACTGAAAGTGAAACTGCAACAACTCTACAAGCCTGTAACAGGAAATGAGAAGCCTGTACTATGATTATTATTGTTATTTATTTGGATGAATTTACATGTTCTATATGTTTTTTTTCTACATGGTTTAATTTGATCTTTTTTGTTTGTTTTTTTTTTTGCTTGTTGTTGTGTTTGTTTGCCTTTGATCTCTAACAAATATTTCCTGGTGAAGACAGAATTCCTCAAAATTCCTCAGAAGACATCAATGAGATGTCTTCAATTATTATAGCTTACATTGTAAACAACAATCTACTACGTTATTACTAATATTGGTAATATTTGGTGATAATAATAATAAGCAATCAAAAGACAGACCACCTCAGAAAGGAAATAATGTATTTATTGAGAAAAAAAACGTAACTAAAGTAAATTTTATGATATGAATCATTACACATATATCATAGTAGTTTTTGGTTAATTTACAAAGAATATTTTTTTAAATTATGTAAAATCATAATTACCTCCATTACATTTGTAAATAATGATCTAATAAATTTCATTATACCTATAAAATACTTATACATTTTTAACGTGCATTAAGTAGCCCAAAATTTTACATATTTGTTGGCAAACATTAATAGGCACACTATGAATACAAAAATTAAATAGTCTGTGTTCTGTTTTTTTTAAGCTATTAAAAATATTTTAGACCAGTGTTCTTCATTTATACATGGGGTGTTCGGGATCGCATGGCATTTATGGAAGATTTCAGGCAGAGTAGGGTGATGTGACTGTAAGCCATGTGAACTGTGTTAAATGCTTTAAAGACGGCAATCATTCCTGCGGGTAGAATCTAATTCAAATTCTAGTAAAAAACACTTTATTTAGCCCCAGGGGCAATTTATTTGATTTAATGATCCATGAAAATCCTTCACCAACACCACTTGCACATTATTACTTGAACTTAGATGGGAGCCAAGCCGCCTCCACCCTTACAGCCCTGACCTCGGTCCAAGCCGTTTCCACATGTTTGGCCCATTAAAGGAGTTTATAAGCAAAAAGCTCTAAAATATTTAGTCTAATTTCTATGATTCATGAAACAAATTCCAATTAGGTATAAAACGTATATTATTGTTATTCCTTAAGAATATACTGTACGTAGTCCTCAGGAACATTTGCTGTCAGATCCTTCAGATATGAAAATGCATTAAACTTTGGGCAGCACTGACATTGCACACTAGATGGCGCACTAGCATTGTGTAGGGCAGAGAAAAGTTTGAGCAAAACTTATACACAACATAGACCGACAACTTTCTCCAACTTTCTTTCAATTTTCAGTCATTTTCAGTCAATTTTCAAATGTTAAAAGTACAAAGGTACTGTACTACTGAGTTCTGTCGTTCCATGGAAAGATAATATTCACATTTCTTTATTTTCTGATTATGTATCATAGGTGTTAAAATCCAAGTGTTTATATAAATCCAAAATGCTGAACACTGAAAATGGCAGGATAATTTTTTTTCCAGATATGACGTATATATATTAACCATTATTTTTCTCGCCTAACCGCTCTAGGGTCCATGGTTCGATCCTCGCTTTTTTTAAGCAGGTCTGTGGGTTCTTTGGTTTCCTCTCACTTCCCGAAACCATGCCACTTTGGTGACCCCTAAGTATGGATGTGTGTGTCTGGAGGATGTTGGATGGACCAGTGTGCCAGCAGGTGCATATTATTCCCACCTTACCCCAAGGGTGCCCCAAGAGAGCGAGATCCTCATAGACCATGACGGGATAATGCCCTCAATTAAGATGCGTAAATTAATTGATATATAACTTTAGAATAAGAAAAAACATGACTATATTTTCATAGGTACATATTTTTACTTTCAAGACTTTTTTTTTTAAGCATTTTACATAACCTTAGCTTAATAAAAAATAAAGAAACATTAACGAGTAAAACGAGCATGTGTCAACGGGAGGATGTGTGTGTCTGTGTGTGTGTGTGTGTGTGTGTGTGTAGGGAGAGAGGGGGGAAAAAAGGCCCTGCTTTTTTTTTTCTCTTTTTTTTTTAAAACCATTGTCTAGACTGGGAGGGCGTTTTTAAGTGGGAGACAGAGTTCTCTGTGAGGCCTGCAGCACGGCTGAACTGAGGGTGTGAAAAATTCAAACCAGCTCTTGGCTGTCAGTGATGAGATTTTCTCAGCCAGCGCTGTCTGTGTTGTCTTTTTCCTTTTTTCGCTCCACTGTCCTGAGACCGTTCCTACTCTCTTACCCACAACTGAATGAATCATTGTCACAGATCTGTCTGGCTGGAACCCGGCAGTGACACGTGCTCAGCTATAACCAGAAGACAGACGCTCTGGGAGGAATTAAGCCTCGCTGTGTCACACACACTGCACATAAAGTGCAAGCTTGTGCTGTTTTGTTTAACCACTTGTCAGTTGTACACTATTGAGCATCTGACAGCTGTTGAAAAATCCTAGAAGGTTCCATTCGACTGAAGACCGTCCGGCGTGGCTTTCATCACGGGTGGCCCGTGTGAATTAGTGCAGGCTGTGGAGATGTTGTGAAGGGGGAACCAGAGAGTGTTTTATTGCCAGCTAAGCATTCACATGGACTTATATCCTTTCTTATACTTCCTGTTTCTTATCATCTTCTTAGACTCACACTTCTTTTAAACCAAATATTGTGAACATTTCTGTTTATTTCTGACCATCCTTGTTTATGCCTTTGATATCTATTTCCTATAATTAGTATATGCTGTGTGTATACAGTAGTATGGTGTCAGGCCTCCTTTTAATGCAGCCAATCCTTTTCCAATACAGCACCAGTTTGTCTTGGGAATGATAGATACAAGTCCTGTACATCGGCCAGAGGGATTTTGAGCCATTTTTCTTGCAGAATAGTGTCCAGGTCACTACATGATGCTGGTGGAATAAAGGCGTTTCCTGACTCGCTCCTCCAAAACACTCCAAAGTTTCTCAATAATATTTAGATCTGGTGACTGTGCAGGCCATGGGAGATGTTCAACTTCACTTTCATGTTCATCGAACCACTCCGTCACCAGTCTTGCTGTGTGTCCTCCAGAATGGTCCGGTAGTCCTCGGCGATGAAGATCGGCCACCAGGCTGCTCAGATTTAGCCACGAAACCTCCAACACTAAATTGGCCAGTGTTTCAGTTTCATTGTCCAACCCCCTATTCAAAATTCACAATCTGAGGCCAAATGTATAGGATCTTAACTGCTCCTCATACAAAAAAACATCAAGCTTGATTATATTTTCATATTTGCATAATTGCACTCTCATCTCTTCATCTTGATGAAAATCCAGAGGCTGATATGGCCACTTTTATGTTACACTGCTTTTATATCGCATCTATTTCTCTTCCTTTAGATGTGTTTTTAAGATAATTCTCTTGTAAAAGTATCTATATAACTTGATCTTAACATGTTCAGAGGTTCACTTCTTCTTTGTTTTAAGCTTGATGGTGCTTCAACAGCTTATGTATTTGTATATTCATTTTATGGTCCATGGATTTCATTCGGCCAAAGCATGATATTGGTGCTAAAACGTGTCTCACCTAGGTGAAAACGTTACAATTTTCACCATCTTTCACAATACTTAATGCTTCTTATCTCGTGATCTGTGCATCATTTTTTGTAAATATACATACGCATTTATATTTTTATCAGACAAAAAGGAAACACATTTGCTAAATATAATTTCATGCCATGTGATGTAGTGTCTGTAACTTTTCTAAATTGAAAAAATAATAAGACTAATTATTTAAATTGACATTCAGATGAAATTTGGCAAATTTAGATTTCACATCTGACATGAAAAGACATAAACTGTGTATTTTTCTCAAATTCAACATTAAGATGTGGCAACATGAATTTGACATGGTTACAGACACTACAGATTTATTTATTTATTTATTTATTTATTTTACCAAAAAACATCTCTTTTTAATTTAAGCAACAGTTTTTACAGGTCATACGCTTCTAGAAGCTTACACCAATTTTAGTATCAGTACTCATAAATAAATATGAATAATTTTCATTTTAAATCATTATTGCTTGAAGCGAGACAGTAAAACGCAAAAAAAAAAAAAAAAAACGACCATTTTGGGGGCACATATAAATCTTCTTTTCAAAACGGCTGAAGTTAGCAAATTTTTTTTTTTTAAATGCATATATCTGTATCTGTATAGCTCTGTTTCACAGTTTCCGCTGTGATTTCACGATTGTTGGTATCTGCTTGCATTTATTTACCTGTATAACAGTCAGTGACTGTTCTGACTCCTCACGTTTCCATTTAATTGTTTCTGCCTCTCTCTCAATCATTCAGAACCTCTGGGCAAGTATCTGAAATGGGAGAGGGGAAAAATAGTAAACTTGTCACGTTAATATCAGACAGTGCTTAGATAATTTAGATATTTTCTGATAGAGAGAGGAGGAGGATGAATTTCATCATGCTTTCCCCTCTTATATTTAAGCATCACTGGTCAGAGACAGAAAAGGAAATGTTGAAGCTTAATGCTGTAATCGACTTACCTTGGAAATAAGGTGCACCTTTTCCTGTAGGTGCATGAAAGGCAGTGAAACCAGATCCAACAGGATCTCACCTTCACCTTATAGTAAGACCATAAATCAATCTCAGGTACATCTGTGCGCTATGATGTTAAGAGTTCATTATACCAATTAAAGTGTTTTAGTTAATATACACACGTGGACAAAATAGTTGATACCCTTCGGTCAATGAAAGAAAAACTCACAATGGTCACAGAAATAACTTTAATCTGACAAAAGTAATAATTTTAAAAAATTCTATGAATGTTAACCAATGAAAGTCAGACTTTTCAACCATGCTTCAACAGAATTATTTAAAAAATAATAAACTCATGGAACAGGCCTGGACAAAAATGATGGTACCCCTAGAAAATACTGAAAATAATGTGACCAAAGGGACATGTTAATTCAAGGGGTGTCCACTAATTAGCATCACAGGTGTCTACAATCTTGTAATCAGTCAGTGGGTCTATATATAGGGCTCCAGGTAGTCACTGTGTTGTTTGGTGACATGGTATGTACCACACTCAACATGGACCAGAGGAAGCGAAGGAAAGAGTTGTCTCAGGAGATTCGAAAGAAAATTATAGACAAGCATGTTAAAGGTAAAGGCTATAAGACCATTTCCAAGCAGCTAGATGTTCCTGTGACTACAGTTGCACATATTATTCAGAAATTTAAGATCCATGGGACTGTAGCCAACCTCCCTGGACGTGGCCGCAGGAGGAAAATTGATGACAAATCAAAGAGACGGATAATCCGAATGGTAACAAAAGAGCCCAGAAAGACTTCTAAAGAGATCCAAGGTGAACTTCATGCTCAAGGAACATCAGTGTCAGATCGCACCATCCGTCATTGTTTGAGCCAAAGTGGACTACATGAGAGACGACCAAGGAGGACACCATTGTTGAAAACAAATCATAAAAAGCCAGATTGGAATATGCCAAACTACATGTTGACAAGCCACAAAGCTTCTGGGAGAATGTCCTATGGACAGATGAGACAAAAATGGAACTTTTTGCCAAGGCACATCAGCTCTATGTTCACAGACGGAAAAATGAAGCATATGAAGAAAAGAACACTGTCCCTACTGTGAAACATGGAGGAGGCTCTGTTATGTTCTGGGGCTGCTTTGCTGCATCTGGCACAGGGTGTCTTGAATCTGTGCAGGGTACAATGAAATCTCAAGACTATCAAGGGATTCTAGAGAGAAATGTGCTGGCCAGTGTCAGAAAGCTGGGTCTCAGTCGCAGGTCATGGGTCTTGTGTATAGTCCACTTCACTGATTTTGGTTAAAAAAAATTTTTTAAAGTGAATTGGAATTTTAATCCTAAACTACTGAATGATTGCATTCACAAGCCAGACATCACATGAGGGCTCCCGTGATAGTAAGGCAGTGAAGCAACCAGTCACTCCAAAGTCAACAAACCTGAGTGATCAATAAGAGTCGGGGAAGACAGCATCCATACATGTTCAACAACTATGCCCAAGTCCCCCAGGTCTGCTCCTTTACCTACGAACAAATCTACTCACAAAAGGCTTGACTAAATAAATACATTTTCAGTCTGCTGTACGTTTAAACACAGAGACTGTGTCTGAGTCCTGACATTAATTGATAGGTTATTCCATAACATTTTGGGCTTCGCAAGAAAAAGCTCTGCTGTAGTTTTCTTAGTATGAAAGTACAGTACCAACAAGCAGCCTGCACCCTTTGATCGAAGTTGACATGGCGGATCATAAAAACCCTAGAAGTTAACAGATATTTTTTCCCCATGTAGCTAATTTGAAAGATGCTGGAACAAGACATTTTTAACACGAAAAAGACTGAAAAGGAATAAAGGTGAGCAAAATGCTTTATATAAAAATGTATCCTACAGTACATATAGTTTACAATGATGCTAGTTTAATTATGCAATTATAACACAGTCCTAACATAACATTATTCAACACACTGTATCACATTTAGATAACGTTCTGCAATAATGTTTGGACAGTGGCTTAAATTTATATAAAAACATTTTTTAAATGTTATAAAATTATTACAATTTTTTACGAGTTAACACAGGTCTTAGAGCTCCCCCAAAGTGTGTGTGTCAGTGCCCCAGCTGATTTTTCTACCTCAAACTATTTCACTCTTTTTTCCGACTGCACTGTTTTGGTGTTCATGTGAATGAGCTAGTGCTGATCCACGGGGCCAAGAGGACGGCAGATTTCCGAATCAAGCTGGGGGTTAAACATGTCTAGGATCTTCTTATATATAGTCACATTAGGAGGGGAAACTAATTGCTTGTTTAATGCAAAAGTGGGAAGCGTCTGAATGTGTAAACATGACTAGAAAGTGTTTTATGCATAAAAGGTCCCCTTTAATATTTGGACAAAAAAAAAAAGATCTAATACAACTGGCCAGTCTACCCAAATGACCCACTGGGTTACTAAGTCTATCACTGACTATCAGTTAACAATAAATCCAAATCGTCTCATAGCAACAATGAATCGTTAGGTATGTTTACCAATTTACACCCAGCGGCAACTGATTTTAACCAGTTCTCCTACTGGCATTTCCAAGGAGGTGAGAGGAAACCAGTAAACCAGGAGGAACATGAAAAGAAACTTGACACAGACAGGAACCTAAACGCAGGATGAAACTGGGGACCCTGGAACTGTGATGCTGCAGAACCATCTGGGAATATAAATTAAGCCCAGTATAGGAATAAATTATCATGTCAGTTTGGCTCTCTGGAAAAAAAAAAGTCCAATTTCTTAGTATATGAAATATAATTCATGTCTTCTTAACAGTCTCTGAGACACAAACTAATCAATGCCAGACCACGACAATTCCAGTTCTGTGGGATCAAACAGGAACAAGTGCCTTGTACTGGTGTCGTTTGATCAGCCTTCAGTCACTGTAAATTAAAAGCATATCAGCAGTTCTCCATCATTGCAGGACATTGCGAGTTTCTTATCTGCAAGATGCTCCTTTGAGACGGTCGACAGAAGATCAAAGATGCAGAGGAGTCGACAGCTTCGCCGTCTGATGTCGGCACCAATAACGGACAGAGTGGCACAATGGCATCAAACGGGTAAAGCAGGGAAGCTGATAAGCGATGTCTTAATTGACTGGAGTCGCCGCAAAATTGGTACCCAATTAGCCAAAAGGGACACGAGAGTTTAAAAGGAAGACCGGATCAAATGTCTCTTGACGAGAAAAGGGTGCAGTCAAAGGAGGTCCTGTATAGATGAGCATCTGCGCCCATGTATGTGTGTATTGAGTTTTAATTGACGAGAAGATTAAAGCTGACTCCTGAGACGGTTTTCTTTTTTTCTGCCCCTTTTCTTTTCAGCTTTTCAGGGTGCAGCTAAAGATAGATAAGGGATGAAAGAATGAGAGAATGAGAGATGGAGAGAGAGGAGCAGGTCTAGGGGGCAGGGTTCACCGTAGACTCTGACTCCTGCTGGGTGCGCCGCCACTCAAGATGGCTCCTACTTGTTGGACATTCATTATCAAACCCGCTTTGCTCCTTTCATCTCCAGCTCGGCACAGCTCGCCACGCAAAATACAGAGGCACCTTGCAGCTTGACATCCTCCCATTCACGCTGTACCTTAAACAGCATGCTGCCACATCAAAGCAGCCACGCTCGCTTTGATGTTGCGAAAAAGAAAGAGGCCCCAATGATCTACGAAAAAACCAATGGAACTTTTTCCGAGCCTCTCTCTCTCTCTCTCTCTCGTTCTCTCTCTCTCGGTCTCCATCGACCCCTGTGTGAGACCGTTTTCACTACCTTGTTGCACCTACTATGCCGACAGCATCCCACCAACCGGTCCATCAATTCTGAGTTTGTCTTTCAAGTCGTGTCCAATCAGCCAAGAGTGCAGTGGTGTATGAAATCATGCAAATCTATGATCTGGCCTCGCCACCCTGTTTGGGTGATTCTGTGCCCGCTGTGGTCTCGGATCCCCGTTTCCAGCCGGCGTATGTTGTGCATTCTGAAATGCTCGCCATGGATGTAAAGAGTGACTATTTAAGTTTCCCTAGCCTTCCTGTTGGCTCAAACCAGTCTGACCTTTCTCATGAGCAAACCATTTCCTTGTTGCCTCTCAATGGAATTTAGTTGTTTGTTTTGGGCACCATTCTCTACATCTATTCACATTTCACTTGTGTCCACCCTGCACCTTTTATAAAACCTACTACAGCATTTTCCTCCTCACTAATGGCTAATAATGTCCCTTTTTTAAAAACCACAGTTATAAAGGAGGCTTTTTTTTTTGCCCTGCGGCACCGATACCGCGCTCTTCCTCTTGTTCTTAATCACCTGCTATTGCTCATTAAGCATCGACTGCTTTCACTGCCACTGTACCAGGAGGTTGTCGTAGAAGGCAGATTTACAAGAGTATCCCTAAGACTCCTTCTGTAATAACAGGCATGCAAAATATTTGCACATCATGAAGCTATTTTAGAGCAAATTTAATAACAAGTAGAGCTGAAGTCTTGTTTAATGTCTGAAATATCGGTATGGAGAAAAAAAAGATTGGAGGAAACCTCTGAAACAGATTGTATTTTCTCTTTCTTGCGTTCAGAACTTGTGTAGAAGCAGCTGCGGAGCACGCCGAGCCTGTTTCCCGAACGCGGCGGTTAATTCACTGTCTCTGAAGGTTGAAGAGCCTTTGAACAGCGATTATTTATGTCTTGGTGGTTCCAGTAATTGGTGGATGAAAAGATTCTTGATAGGATGCAGGTGACATGTACATCCTCCATGTCGTTAGTACTGTCAATGGGAAACATTGAAATCTCTCTCTCTCTCTCTCTCTCTAGCTCATGTAGCACAGAACATTTAACTGAGATACATGTCAACCTCATCATTTCTTCTTTTACGTTATCTCAGCAGTGATTGAATAAGAAAAGTCAGCGCCTTTCCTTCCTAATATAATGAACCTGACAATTACATTAAAAAAAATCCCCCCCCCCCAACCTTTTGCACAAAAAAGGACCCACACCAATTAGCCGTGCTTCCTATCTTCATCTCTCTCTCTCTCTCTCTCTCTATCTTTTTTTTTTGTACTTTTCACACTTTAGAGCCTGAAAGCATATTCCGCTGATTTCCATTATCGCACAACCCCCTGCTTTGAAGTTCCGAGATACTGTAATAAATAAATAAATAAATAAATAAATAAATGCCACATTTATCCTGACTAGAAAATCTTCACATCTCATAAATGTAGGAAAAGAGATGCACATTAATCAATTTATTATTATTATTATTATTATTATTATTATTATTATTATTTCTTTTTTAAGAATTTTTTATTTAATATCCTGAGGTTCTTTCTTTGCTGGAGTCGGTCTTCGAGCTTGAGCTTCTCAGGTAGAAATGATGAAGATTAGGTGCACAAAAACTTGCAAGCTTGCAGAAAGAACAGGATGTGTCTGATGATTTCAGTACGGTTTAACTCATTCAATTAGAAAAAATAGTGGATAGAAAAAAACCTCGATGCGAAGTATGTATGTAAAATAAAACAATATATATATGCAGAGCTTCGGTTAATGTTCACATTAAACACTAGACAAAATAAAGGCCAAATGTGATCTCTGGGACTTTTACCCTGGCACGGTTGCTTGTGCCAGATCGGCTGGTTTATGATTGTCTTATTTTTTTTAGAAACTGCTGATTTCCAGCTCTGTGAGCGGAAACCCTTGCTGATGATAAAAATCTGAAGAAAAATGACCAGATAGTTTTAAATTGCTAGGAAGGATGTAGTAAAAATATGCAAGTAATAACCAGTCTTTACAACCGTGCTGAGCAGAAAAGTATCTCAACATGCACACAAAACTTAAACCATAATGTGGATGAGGTAAAACAGCAGAAGATTCCTCTCACATCAACCAGGAACAGGAATCCACGGATGAGAAGGGTACAGACTCAACCAAATTCGATCAGGAAAAAATGATAAATCTGGTCTTTTTCAGGTCCAGTCTATTTACGTCTGTGTCCATGACAGATTCAGATTCCTAGTTTTGACTGATAAGGGTGACGCGGTTTTCTGCAGTTCTAGCTCATTCACATTAATGTATTGTATTGTGTCATGCTTGTTACTGTAAGTGTTGTGCCAGTTGTGTTCATTCATGTTGTACAGTACAGACCAAAAGTTTGGACACCCCTTCTCATTCAGCGAGTTTTCTTTCTTGTGTTCTTTAGCCCAAACGCGTCTCTTCTGCTTGTTGCCTGTCCTTAGCAGTGGTTTCCTAGCAGATATTCTACCATGAAGGCCTGATTCACACAGTCTCCTCTTAACAGTTGTTCTAGAGATGAGTGTCTGCTGCTAGAACTCTGTGTGGCATTGACCTGCTCTCTGATCTGAGCTGCTGTTAACCTGCGATTTCTGAGGCCGGTGACTCGGATGAACTTCTCCTCCGCAGCAGAGGCGACTCTCGGTCTTCCTTTCCTGGGCCGGTCCGCATGTCAGCCGGTTTCTTTGTAGCGCTTGATGGTTTTTGTGACTGCACTTGGGGTCACTTTCAAAGTTTGCCCAATTTTTTCCGACTGACTGACCTTCATTTCTTAAAGTAATGATGGCCGCTCGTTTTTTTCTTCACTTAGGTGCTTTTTTCTTGCCATAATACAAATTCTACGTCTTTGAATGAGAAGGTGTGTCCAAACTTTTGGTCCGTACTGTATGTAGCACTTTGGTCCTGGAGGAACGTTGATTGTTTGACTGTATACTGAACTGTATATGGCTGAAATTACAATAGAAGCCTACTTGACTTGACTTGCTGAAGTACTCAAACAAGCCCATCTGCCAGCAACAACCATGCCACAATTTAAAAAAAAAAAATTTACGTCACACAGATTAGACTTTTTCATCATTCACATGTTTAATGTGAACTGAATGACTTTTTCTGTATCTGCATGATTGTATTCCTTGCACTGCTGCATCATGATTGTCTGCTTAGATAATTACATTATTAGGCAGGTGGAATGCATATTCATATAAACCTACCATTTGAATTAGACGTTAGAACTCACAGCATTTACATCTCCTGAGGAAAACACAATTTACACCAGTACTTTTGAACCAACAAAAAAAACACAATCCGATATGGAAATTAACCTTTAATTTAAGTGTAGTCACCCTAGAACAAACTGTTTTTAAATAATAATAATAATAATAATAATAATAATAATAATAATAATGCAGATCTATAAAAACTAAGCAGTGTGTGAGAACTCCACTCAGAAAATGAAATAAATGAATTAATAAATCAGCAATGAGTGCTAATATTTATTTATACTCACTAATGACGACTATGAATAATGAGAATGATGAGTACTATTTACAAAAAGTCTTATGTCACAGTTAATCACTGTAAAATTATGAGAAAAAAACTCAAAAATAAAAATAAATAACTATGCTGAACTTGATAACAGGTGTAGTGTTATAAAAGTGTTCCTTTAAATTAGCCAACAATAACAACAACAATAATAATAATAATAATAATAATAATAATAATAATAATGTATTCCTTTCTAAAAGTCCAACATGTTTCCTTCAATATCATTAAAGATGTAACAAAAACACTTAAAAGACTATATGATAACACACACACACCCATACACACACAGTCTGCAGTAGCACATGGTGTCATTAATCTTGCTCATGTAAAGGGAGAAAAGGGCCGACACGCCTGGCTGCACTACACACACAGACAGACTGAGAGAAAAAGGGAGAACAGCTGAAAAGAACAATGAAACATTAGCGCTAATGAGACCACCCTGAAGCACTGTCTGTCTGTGTGTGTCTTTTTCTACTCCTGGCTTAAAAACCTTGTACTTAAAAAAAAAACAAAAAAAAACAGACATTTAAAATTGTTTCTCGTTTCTGTCTTACTTTCTTACTGAAAAAGAAAAGTGAGGAGAAAGTGAGAAATTTAGAAGCAGACACCATTTATAAGGCCAAGCGCCTTTGTGCAAATGTTTTATCCTAAATTTGTCAGACATGAAAATTGATGCTTTGCAGCATTTTATTGAAGCAAACATTTTTTAAACATATTTTCCTTATTGTTTATGTATGTATGTATGTATTTATTTATTTATGTAATAGGTATATAGCTCAAAATGTTATAGGTCATGTATTTTAAACAAACAAAACCTATGGATGCTTTAAATTACATGACTTGTACAGTAAAATTACATGACTTATACTGTGCAAAAGTCTTGACACTGCCTCATATCTTCACATTAAATTAAATTAAATGATGTAGATTAAATCAATGAACCGGAAACAAATGTTTTTTATGTGACAGGCTGCAAAGTGCCCCAACCTCAGCAGCGACCTCATTTCCCCTCTCATTTATAACATTATATATATTGTATATAACATTTTGAGCTATATACCTATTACATAAATAAATACATACATACATGTATACATACATACATAAACAATAAGGAAAATATGTTTAAAAAATCTTTTGCTTCAATAAAATGCCAGTGATTAGTATACTAATACTGGCCTGATAAATGTGATTTGAATGACTAACAAAATATAAAAACATTGAATGCAAATTTTTAAATGGTTTGTAAGAAAGTGTGTAAAAATTAGTCTATAATGGTTTTTATATTATTTTTTATTATTATAATTGTTATTTTTGATTTCTTGAAAAGATTTGAAGTTTCATAAATCAAATATTTTTAAAGAATTATTAGTAGTCTTGAAGAACATGTCCAGTTGCTGTACTCGAGCAGTTTCAGAGGAATGTTTTTGTTTGTTATCAAAGTGACCCATTCAAGCATTCAACAAAAAAAAAAATCTAACTTAAGACATGAACCAGTGAGAAACAGATGCAGATGATGATCAGCCGATGATTAGTATACTGGTGATGCTGAGTGGTTGGAACAGACGAGAGGGGAAATGAGGTCATTGCTGAGGTGTTATATGAACAAATTTGTTATTATATTATTATAGTTATTCTACTTATTATTAACTCATTTGAATTGAATGAGTTTAATCCAAAACTTTAATAATTGAAAGTATAATTTAGGAAATTAAATTTATAAGGAAACTCGCATCTAATTATACGTTTAATATACACACTTATAAATGTGTTCTGTTAGCCATAAATTCAGAAGGTAAAAAGCTCAATGTTTTAATAATACGAAGCCAAAATCTGTACATGTTTAAATAAAATGCTCTGAATTCGTTTAATTAATCTGTGGATTATTATCATTATTATTATTTATGTTTGAAATGAAGTGATGCAAGACAACTATTTATAGACGACAAATTATAAATTATAACAAAATTAAATATCCATATACAAATACTTTAATTGAAAAGAGCAATACAAGTAATGCTACATTTTGATTTGTATCACATGGCAAAAAGACAATTAAAAATGTATTTAATATTTGTTGCATAAATATTGGCGGTTTATTACAGTAATGTTTCATTGATGTAGATATTTTGTTGAATTGATTTTTTTTTTTTGCTAGTTGGGTTTCATGTACCAATCAGCCATTGTAAACTTGTTTGGCTGTGTGCTAGTGAATTACATCCATCTGCCAAAATGTTAACACTAATAGGTGACTTGAGTAACATTAATTAGCAATTATATACCAGGAAATTGGTGACAGAATGATGGGCGCCAGGGGCTGATCTATGCCTGTAGGGACCTAAGGCCAGGCTGTGAATCAGCCAATGTAGCACAAATCACAAAAAAGTGCAATGCCATGATAGAGAGCACCAGAACACCCAGTGCACCATAGCGTACCTTGCATGGGGCCCAGCAGATAAAGAGCCTAAGTCCTCCAATCTGGCGTCTAAACTCCGGAGATCCCAATCTAAATTAGCAACCAAGAGATGCACCGAACAAACCGACAGGTCTGATCACCCCACAACCCACAGCACCCAATGGAACTACTGCCAATGTCATGGTGCCAGACAACACAGAGCCACACCCCAAGTGGCCACAGCCAAACTGGTAGCACAAGGGGAACCCAGACCCAGGTGATTTTAATGTTAATGGGTTTAAAGTTATGGCTGATCGGTCTATACAGGCAGTCCCCGATTTATGAATGAGTTCCGATCCGGAATCATGCTCGTAAGTCAGATTTGTTCTTAAGTCCGACAAAGTGTCTTATACACCTTTGACACGAACATACAATGTAAAGCATACCAATCCACTTGACTAAATCTCTGTCCCTTTTCCCTACACTGCCATCATGTGGCCAAAAACCGTAGACGCGCCCAAGGAAATGAATCTCACAGGTCAAATGTAACAGAGTTATCTCTGCGTCTATAAATCGCGAGGGGAATCCCGGATGCCATTTTGTCTCAGAGCTGTTTTCCTCTGTATTGGACTGTGAACTCTGCCTCGTTGAGGATTTCTCCGAAATATTAGGATGATTCACCATCAGGACAGCTTTACAGAACAGATATTCTCTTTCCGGACGGATTCATTGAGACGGGTGAGGCTGACTCATTTCTCCTGCACCCGCCAAAACACACACACACAATATACCGGACTTCAGACATTTTTTGCATTCACTTACACTCTGAAAATACTGTATATAATTGTAAATATTAGTATCTGGTGCACTGCAGTGTCTATTTTTTGTACAATACACGCGAGTTACATCCGTGATTTGTTTGCATCTATGAATGTTTGTATCTGCGGAAATTCGTAACTTGAATGTTTGCAAGTTGGGGACTACCTGTATTCACTATTTACTGCACGTTCATTACACAGATGAGGCATTTTAAGACCTTTTGATTTATCAGATGTTTTAAAATTTTTTTTACCTACAAGTAGAGATTTAAAAATAACAACTACATGTATTATAACTTTTTAAAGTTTGATTAAAAAAAATCTGAAATAATTAAGAATTTTTTTTCAGGTCCTTTTTTTCTTTTAGCAAGTGACATCAAAAGAGCCAGAAAATTTTATAAACTCAAGTTAAGCCGTTTGATCTTAAATATTTCGATAATGGTTTTATTTTTTGCTTTTAAATATATCCGGAAATAATTAGAAAATTCTACTACTTAGTGAAATAGAATGCATGTTCTCTCATACACACACACACACACACACACACACACACATATATACTTACTTGTTCAAATCAATTGCTTTTTCAACACATTCTTTCAGACTGTGTGTTCTCTCTCTCTCTCTCAGCGCTGGTGAGTTATGGTTGGAGTGTCGACTGTAACCAGCCACTATTACTGCCATCCTGCTCAGGAATGAAGACAGGTGGTGTGTGTACACACGCTCACACACATACACAAAGTAAATATCCCTCCAACACAAATGCACACAAAACATTTCTAGGTTTTCTTCCCATTTGTGCAAAAGTTTGCATCCCCCCATGAATTCTGGGGTAAAAATAAATGAACAACAAAAAAATATCAAATCATGTCACATTTTTTAAAAAAATTATTGTGTCTATATTTATATATAAAAATATCCAATAAATAAAAAAAAATCTGAACATTTTAAGAGAGAACATTTTAAAAATAAAAAAAAGACAATAAATTTTTGCAGTTTTTGGAAAATTTTTAGAGAATACATATCCCATTCAGGAAGAGGGGTGCAAACTTTTGCAATGAAACCTTTTGCTCTGTTTTATTGTTTTATCACACATAACTTGACTGTGTTTTCCAGGATAATGAAGAAACTTCCATGAAACTCAACACCATAAAAGCCTTGCCGGTATAAAATACATTTCTTCATATGTATTATAATTTTTTTTTTTTTTTTTTACCACATTTGTTTTTTCAAGAGTGTCCAAACTTTTGCACTCATTCATTCATTCACACCTGCACAGATTCAAATTGCTTGTAAAGGAAATCTTCATACAGTATACGGTACATATCGTTATATACTACTGTACACTTTACTGTGCTATTAATCTTTCATACTTAGTGGTCTTTACAAATAATAATAATAATAATTACGTTTTACAGAACGAATAAAAAGATCACATTATTCATAAAGCTTACAATGTCAACAGTATATTTTTGTTAAACAGGTACATACAACAAAGTCTGTAGCATATGGATGCGATTTTGTTTTGTTTAAAAAAAAAACAGCATAACTCTAGATTGGTGGTGTAAAAGTAAAAAAAAGAAAGGAAAAAAAGAAAAGAATACTATCTAAGTGATAATTTTTCTTTTACAATTATAATAATACTAGAGGTAGCAGCAGATTAGGATTTCTTCTTTCTTTTTTTTTTTTTCCTGGCAGTCCATGGAGCCGAGTCCTGTATTGCATGAAGGGAACCAGGTCTGATCCGTCTGTCCTTTACAGGATGAATTGAGCCGCACCACAAGTGCTTTTTCAAGTGGTTATCGAGTGGCAATAACACAGGATCAGTGTCAAAAAGACACCTTAGGCAATTTAGGCACACACACACACACACACACACACACACACACACGATACTGTACAATCATGCATACATCGTACATTCATACATACTCTCACACACAGGAGATTATCCATCTCTCCCTTTCCTTCATAGTTCACGATACTTCATTTAACAGTCGTAACTCTTCTAAGGGACTTCACATAATTTATCTCGCACAGAACTTTTGCATGATTTAGGAAAAAAATAAAAACAAAACCACCCCATCAACCCCATAAGTTTTGTCATTTTCCACTGCGAAAGTGAGACTGTGTTGCACGAGCAATAAAGTGATCCAAGAGGAAGAGGGGAAAAAAAAGAAAGAGATACAGTATAGCCCTTTCCTAGCCAAGTCTGCACATCGAAACCTGTTGCAGAATTTCCTTACATAAACATGCAAAGACACACGGACAACATGGCGCCCTCTGTCTGTCAGTCTCGGCTCAGCCGCGCTCGGCGTTTCCTACGTCTCCGCTTATGACTGGTAGAAATGGTGGTAGTGGTAATGGTGCTCGTGATGGTGGTGGTGTTCGTGTCGCTGCACCACCTGCGCCAGGCCGCCTTCGTAAAGCACGACGCTGGGAAGCTCCCTCACCTGCTCCTTTTCCACCATCGGTCCTGAGCTCACAACCGGCCCCGGGGTACGTCCCGAGGACCCGGCCCCCCCTCGTGCCGGAGGCCCCTCTCTGGGTCGCTGCTTGTGTCGCCGATAAGGTGCAGAGCTTTGATGGGGTGCGGTGTTTACAGGTGGAGCAGGAGGAGCAGCGGTGCCTCGCTTCATCACTCTGCCGCAGGAAGGTTGGGATTTGGGCGATCGGACACCGTGGCCGTGATGGGTGGAGTCCGGGGCTCGGGGGCGGAGAGAAAGGCTGTTGTGCAGGGCGGGGGTTTCAGTCGAAATGGTGTGCGAGCGCCGATGGTGGTGGGTCGGGTGGCTGTGTCCGTTCTCGGGTTCTTGGGAACGGGAGCGAGATTGATTGGATGGGCGAGAGGCGTGGTCGGGTTTGGGCGGCTCAGTGGTGGGAGCGGCTGAAAGAAGAAGAAGAAAAAAAATGGACCATGAGTGTTTTAGAACTTCTACAGAAAATTTCTCAGACGTGAATCAAAGCAAGTGACTCAGCAAGGAGGAATCAAAAGGAATGATTCATTAGTGAACTGCACAGAACTTCACTACTGCACAGTTCACAAATCAATAATGCTGTCTGAATAACTATGGCTTGATGAAACAACACGATTATAATAAGTTTATACCAGATTATGAAACGCAGGGCAGTTTGCATAATGAAGTTTTCCTGTAGCGTGGCAAGCAAAGTACAGTTTTATTGATGTAAAAAAGGAGAAATATATAGAGTCTGGTGAGGGAACAAACATTACAGCTGCTATAATATAAGTGCAAACAGGAACTGATTTGTCGCATGAACATTCAGTAACATTAAATGTTCCAACAAGCTTTTGTTTATCAGTAATAAATTAAAAACAGTAAGCAAAACACTTCAAGTCACAGAGCTATAAGGAAAATAATTCACTTATCAGTTTCCCTCCATACTGACGGATTTGAACAGTGTCACTAACCGACAGCGTCTGTATATAAGACATAATCTCAGGCCCTGATTTATTTGAGACTTGAAACTCACCTGTCCCGAAGCGAGAGGAGTAGTTCTCAATGCCGGCCAGGTCCAGGTAATGATTCCTTCTCTCCAGGTTTTCATCCACACAATGTCTTTGGCAGATCTGCTGTGTGTGGTGGTCACTGTGATGACGCCTACAACATCGACAATCACACGCAACATGTGCGATCACAAAAGCAATGCAGGAAAGAATGCATGTTTTATGAACCCATAATGTATTTAACTGAGCTTGCAAATAAATTTTAGCTTATAAAGCTGTAACTATAACTGTCATCCTAACCCTGTCATGCATACTCCTAACACGACCGGCAATAGGACCTGGAAGTAGTACGGTTGCCATTCAGGAAGCATAAAAGGAGACAAGATGGCTCCACACATCGCTCAGTCATTGAGTTTGCCCATGCTATCGCCGACGCTCTGTCCGTCTAATCGTAAGTACTCACTTTCTTGGGTTTCGCTTTCGATTGAGTGTGTGTTATTAGAACGCGGGTTTATTTGTGTAAACTCTTACTTTCGCTCCGGGAGAGTTCTAAAAATAAACAGCGTGGTTATCCTGCCTGCTCGCGCTACTTCCGCGTTTGGGTTTACCATCCACGCTACAGGGCTAACTGCTAGTCTTCTGGTCCGTCTCCGTTTGTTTGTGACAGAATGACTGAGCCATCAGCAGTAAACACAGCGGATTACGCTCACCTCTGCGATGTGGTTGATCAACATGCTAAGCTGATCGATCAGCTCCGTAGTGAAGTTGCGGTTCTCCGCCAAGGCATCCAAGACATCGCGGCGAGGTGGCGGAGCTACGTCAAGAGAACGCGACGCTCTGCGGAGCGGCCGCTCAGCCGGCTGTTGTCACGCCCGTTGCAGCGGCTGCTGCGCCGCCACCCTCCCCCCCTTCTTCTGATGTCTTCATTGCTCTACCGGATAAGTGGGATGGCACGGATGGGAAATGCAGTGTTTTTTTTTAACCGCGTTGAATCTTGTGTTTGCGTTTAATTCCACCAGATACTCCACAGACCGACTGCGCGTTGCTCTTCTCGTCTCGTTGCTATCCGGGCAGGCAGCGGAGTGGGCCACGGCGGTCCTGCGATCTGATTCAGATGTAGCCTATTCCTACACAGAGTTCACCCGCCAGCTAAAACTCACCTTTGAACATCCTGCTTCTGAGGTGGAGACCGACTCCAAATTATATCATCTGCGGCAGGGGGGCTCATCCGTGAGCTGCTACACGGCGGATTTCCGAATGCTCGCCGTCCAGACCGACTGGGGAGACTCCGGACGGCCTACTACGAGGGACTGGCTGCGCGCATCAAGGACGAGCTCGCCGGACGAGAACTTCCAGCTACGTTGGAGGGCTTAATCCAACTCGCCCTCCGGATCGACCAGCGTCTGCTCGCCCGACCCAAGCCAGCACCTCGCACCCTGCCGCCCATCACGCCATCACTGCCTCATTTCACGGCCCGAACCCCCTCCTTCTTCTCTCACACGCCTGTTTCGGAAGTTCGCGCCCCGTTTTCTACTGCACCTACCGGACCCGTCTGCTCTCCACCTCCCGCCGTGGTTGACACCTGAGCCAGGGAACCCATGCAATTAGGGTGCACCTCCTTAACCGCTGCAGAACGGGAACGGCGATTTAGAGAGGGCCTCTGCGCGTATTGCGGGTCAGCAGCGCACCACCAAGCCATCTGTCCTCTGCGCCCGGGAAACGCGCAGCCCCGGTGAGGAGTGAGAGTGACTCGCCGGGTTCCATCTCCCTCTCCACCACCCTGACCAATGATTCCCGTCTCACGGTAAGAGTACACCTCCAGTTTGGCCACAAACGGGTCGGAAGTACCGCATTCATCGACTCCGGTGCTGCTGGTAACTTCATTGACTCTTCTTACGCCAAGAAACTGGGGGTAAAGATCGAGGCGTTATCCCAGCCCGTAAATACTACATCTGTCGATGGTCAGCCCCTCTCCTCCAGCCCCATCAGCTTCCAAACCCAACCCATCACCATGAACATCGGCCAACATCAGGAACAGATCCACTTCTACCTCACCCCCATCTCCTCGCCTCCTCTTAATTCTCGGACACCCCTCGTTACTTCACCACTACCCGCTCATATCTTGGACACAAAGTCGGATCTTACAATGGGGGCCGACTTGTTCTGAACTCTGCCTACGGGCCCGGGCTGGGACGTGTTCTAGGGAGTCCGAGGCCCCCGAGGTCGACACAGACAACATCCCGAGTGCCTACCGGGACCTGGCTGAGGTGTTCTGCAAAAAACGGGCGACCCACCTACCTCCTCATCGCCCCTACGACCTTGCCATCGACCTTCAGCCAGGTTCCATGCCACCCCGCGGCCACCTCTACTCATTATCTGCCACTGAGACGCAGGCGATGGAGGAATATGTTTCCAGTGGACTGCGCCAAGGTACTATCCGGCCTTCCTCCTCACCTGCCGCCGCGGGGTTCTTCTTCGTGAAGAAACGCGATGGCAGCTTACGCCCATGTGTCGATTATCGGGGGCTCAACAACATCACCATCAAGAACCGACATCCATTGCCTCTTACCAACTCTGCCCTGGACGCCCTCTCTGGTGCCACCATTTTTACTAAGTTGGACCTCCGGAGCGCCTACAACTTGGTGCGCATCAGGGAGGGCGATGAGTGGAAGACGGCCTTCATCACTCCCATCGGCTATTATGAAAGTTTGGTAATACCATTTGGACTCTGCAACGCTCCTGCTGTCTTCCAGCAATTCATTAACGACGTTCTAAGAGACATGTTAGGTCAATGGGTGTTCGTCTACCTAGACGACATCCTCATATACTCCTGGGTTGAACATGTACAACACGTCAGAGCGGTTCTAAAGAGATTGCTCGCCCACCAGCTGTACTGTAAGTTGGAGAAGTGCGCTTTCCACGAGCGCTCCAACACGTTCCTGGGTTTTGTCATCTCGCCCCAGGGTGTGGCCATGGACCCGCAGAAGCTGGAGGTTGTGAGTCACTGGCCCCTACCCAGGACTCTCAAACAACTCCAGTGTTTCCTCAGGTTTGCGAACTTCTATCGTCGCTTTATCCGGGACTACAGTACGGTTGCAGCTCCGCTAACTGCTCTGACGCGCCCATCACCTCACCCCTTCCACCTCATCTCTACTGCCATCGCCGCCTTCCGTGAACTCTGCCGCCGCTTCACTACGGCTCCTATCCTCCTAACCCTAACCTAACCCTGTCCTACCACCTACCAAGATCATCGCACCGCTCCGTTGGGACATAGAGACGAGGGTTTGCCAGGCGCAGGCTGCGGAGACCGAACCGGCAGGTGTGCCGCCTGGACGAGCCAGAGGTTCTCCAATGGGGGCACTCCTCCATCCTCTCAGGTCACCCTGGAAGGCGTCGCACTCTACAATTCATCCAACGCGCCTTCTGGTGGCCCAACATAAGGAGGGACATTGATGAGTTCGTCCAGGTGTGCCCAGTGTGCGCCCGGGCCAAAGACAGCAATCGACCATCTCCAGGAGAACTTCAACCACTCCCAGTTCCCCGTCGGCCCTGGACGCACATTGCTGCTGACTTCATCACGGGCCTGCCGGTTTCCGAAGGAAAGAACACCATCCTCACGATCGTCGACCGGTTCTCCAAAGCTGTCCACCTGGTGGCCCTCACCGGACTCCCGTCAGCCAAACTGATATTAGAACACGTAGTCTGCCTGCATGCGTTCCCAAGGGACATCGTCTCGGGCAGGGGGCCCCAGTTCACCTCACGGTTCTGGAAGGCCTTCTGCCGTCTGATCAATTCCACCTGTAGTCTGTCTTCTGGATACCACCCACAGACTAACGGTCAGACGGAACGGACCAACCAACAACTGGAGCGCTACCTGAGGTGCTTTGTTGCTGATCGCCAGTGCTCCTGGGCCCGCTACCTCATTTGGGCAGAATTATCACATAACCTCCACGTCTCCTCCGCTACCAATCTAAGCCCATTTGAGGCATGCTACGGTTTCCAGCCTCCGATGTTCGACCATCAAGAACCGGAGGTTGAAGTACCGTCTCCCCCAGATTCATCGGTCCATACCGCATCACCCTTCGGATTAACCCTGTCACCTACCGGCTCCAGCTGCCTGCGGCACTCCGGATCCACCCGGTATTCAATATATCCCAACTCAAACCCTTCACCACTTCCCCTATGGTTCGCGATGCGTTTACCATCCACGCTACAGGGCTAGCTGCTAGTCTTCTGGTCCGTCTCCGTTTGTTTGTGACAAACACAACCCTAATGCAAAGCCTATCCCATACACAAACCCTAAACCTAAGACCAATCCTAGAACTAAACCTAATACCAATCTTAGACCTAAACCAACACCAACACCAATCATAACCCTAACCCACAATGCAAACCTAATCCTTCACCCAAACCTTAAACCTAACCCTAATACCAATCCTAAGACCTAATCTTACCCATAACCCTAATGCAAACCTTCTGCTAACCCCCAGTAACCCTAGCCCCAGTACAAACCATATCCCTCTCAAAACTCAATGTTAACGTTAACCCCACTCATAAATGTAAACCAATCCTAGTCCTAATCCTTAACCTAACCCCAACCCTAACACAATCCTAATCCTAAACTTACCACCAACCCCATCCCAAACCTAATGTGAACACTAACCCCAATCCTAATCCGAACACCAATCATAACCCTAATACTGACCCTAACCCTAATCTAAATCCGAAATTTAATACTAACCCTAATGTCAATCCTAATCCTAAACAGATCTTTTTTTAACTTTAAAAAAAACATCCACTGGAACAGTTTTTACTTTATTTTTTACCATCGTTCTTTCTTTAGAATGGATCTTTTATTATTATTCTTTTAAAGTTGTTTATCTGGTTATTTATTTCATCTTTTATATCTTTTTTTACATTTCTTTTATAATATTACATTTTTAAGTACATTTTACATTGATGTTTTAAAATAAATCTTTTTTTTATTTTATCTTTTTTTCCTCTCCTATTTGTTTGAAGTTACATGGTGTGCCAGTGCTTTAAGGAGCAAAGGCTCTAATTTACATGATATTTCCCCTAATCTAACCAAATCCTAAACCTAATTCTACCCCAATCCAATCCTTGACCTAATCCTAAAATCCTAAACAAACCCCCGCCCCCAACCCCAATCCTAACCCTAAACACAACCAAGCCTATTTATAATGACCTTTATAACCACAAACCTAACCTAACCATAGGCCTAACCATAAACCAACCCTAACCCATTTCATAACCCTGGGGACCAGTTTTGTTGTCTGGAAGCTGATGAAGGATGGAAAGGTTCTCAGGTTCATGACATCAGCTGGAAGTGATTAGTTAAAAAGACCACTGAAAGTTCAGTACCTCAGAAGAGCTCTGGACTTTTTCTCTGAGCTTTTAGGCTCCTCAAAGCACTTTTCAGCCTTCAGTCTGGGGTGTGGTATGTCTAAAAGAGAGAGAGAGAGATAGTGTGTGTGTGTGTGTGTGTGTGTGTGTGTGTGTGTGTGTGTGTGTGTGTGTGTGTGTGTGTGTGTGTGTGTGTGTGTGTGTGTGTGAGAAAGAGAGAGAGAGAACATTATCAAAGGAAACAGTGCTGAGCTTCTCAGCATCACACACGTGCCGGTATGCACTCACACACACACACACACACACACACACACACACACACACACACACACACACACACACAATCAGACCTGCCAAAGGAAGAAACAATCCTTTGTTCCTTGCTTTTCACTTTGAAGATTTATAAAAGCCAAAAAACAATGCTTCATTTATTCTATTTTCAACTGAAGGAGCCAAACACACACACACACACACACACACACTTCATTAATATAGCAGCATCAGATGCAGTTTGAAGACTCTGTTATCAAAGAACATTGCTCAAATGCACGGTGCATATAAATAGCTCGTAAACACACACACTCTTTCAATCCTCTCACTTTCATCAAGTCACACGTGTGCAAAAATAAATCCGCAGACTCCTGGTACCTGCATTGGCGTGGATGCCACCGCCGTTCCGCCACCTCTGACTGGCGTCGGGTGTGACAGACAGCTTGACACGGAGGGTTTTGCTGCTGCTGGGCGAGTGGTTCACCGAGGCGTCCACCACCTCGTAGATGGTGTGCAGCAAACTAGTGATGTCCTGAGAAAAAGAACTTCAATTGAAATTTAAGTTTCTCTTGAACGTAACAGACTTTCCCAGGGCAGGAACATAAAGAAACTCTTTGAGCTTTGACTACTGACACTGGAGATTCCTAACATGAATACTTTTTTTTCCTTATTACAGAAATCATATAAAATCAATATTTTTTTTTTCATTAAATGTATTTTTAAATCTCATATTATGTTAAATATGCCCTATAGTAGTCATGGAGTACTAGGGTGAGAACCACCAGTCTCCTCCTGATACGATATTATCACAATACCTCGGTGCCGATTCGATTCAGATTGCTATAACATTTCATAAATATCCGGATTTTCCCCTGATTTTTAGACTATTTTAAACCTTGAAAATAGTTTAATGATGAATTAATTGTAGCCAATTCCTTAATTCCTCAATTTTCTCACTTAAAAACCTCAGAGTGGCGCAGTGGTAAAGTGCTCGCCCTATCATCTGGAGATCGCGAGTTCGATTCCCGTGTGATGCTGTAACCTCTCGCAGCCGGATGCCTAAAGAGAGCTGATTGGCTGAGTTCTTACAGAGGGGAGGGGTGAGAGGTACTTAGTGCTCCCACAATCAGGGGCGTCTGTGACGCGGATAGCGCTGTCCTTCGAGTGTGTTACTCCGCTCTCAACAGTGCATGCGCAAGTAGTAAAAGATGAAAAGAGGCGGTTGGCTGGCGTCACGTGGTTCGGAGGAAACGTCTTACTTCAAATACAAGAGTTTAACTTTTAATTTCAAATTAAATTAAACAAAAAATCGACATTGTTACTGGGCAGCGCTTATCTCTGTTATCCGTGGAAATTATTATTTCTAGACCAACTTAGCAAATAATTTACTCCTACCACATAAGATGGAAATGTGGGAATAGTCTAGAGCGCCACCTGTAGGATTAAAAAGAAACAGCGACGTTTTACAGCCTCGATGTGAGGGCACGTATGGCTTCTGACTAATTTGCATTTGCGGGGTTCTGAGAAAGCGGAAAGCCTTAATTACAACCTGTGAACGTGCACAGACCTCTTCGTTTAGTCTCTCCTAGATTCGTTCCATGTTGGTTCGGATTTCAAAGTCAATTAAAAAATGGAAGAAGCCCTAAATCCTTATAAGAGAAATCCCGAAAGGTGCAGCTACCATGTGGATCACATGCTCTGGTCTGCATCGCTGCAGCTACATTGTAAGGCTGCGCAAGAGCTACAGCGTGAACCTGACACAGAAGGGGTAGGATAAGAGTCTCACCTCTCTTGTCACTTTGCCATTGTTGTCAAAGTCGTAGAGCGTGAAGGTCCACTCCTGCCTGTTGTCCTCCTCGACTGAGACAGCACACTCCAGCTCCTGATGGAGAAATAATCATTATCAATATTCAACTGAGATAAATCCTAGAACACAAAGTTTTAGGGTGTGTAGCTTTAAATGCTAATGAGCTCCTGATCCCCTAGGCCACTTTGTAGAAGTGCATTTTTCTAGCCATTCAGAACGCAGGGAACGGGACTTCACTAAAAACAACAGCCTCCTGAGTGCTGACCGGACCAGGGCCTATTCAAATACCCCCAGCTTTTTATTCTTGGCCAGAACGACATCATACCAGGTGGGGAATGATTATATTTTTTTCACACAAGACACAATGGCGGACGACCAACAAAATGATCAAAAAGTGAATGTTGCATAAAAGCTCCCAAATGTCAATTCAGTTTTGGATTGTTATTTATCTGATGAGTCCAAGCAGATGTTGTGGGAGCAGGAAATAGACTAAAATGCACTAGTACACCCAGGACTGCGATTAAATACCAAACAGTCGTACCCCATCAGTGTCATCAGTTGAAGAGCAACAGCAAAATGAAACAAAAAAAGGACCTGAACACTTAACTTTTGTTTCAATTCAGGTGTGATGAGTGTACACATTAGTCACATGTTACTATCATATCTCTAAAGAGTTGTTTTATTTACTTATTTTAGTTATTTGTTGGGAGTCTTACTTTGATTTTTGTGTTTCTGATTATTATTCTAATTATTATAGACCCATATATAAGCCCTTCGTTTTCAGTTTTCTTGATTTGTGCTGTACAGTATGATGTCAACAACGTTATGCCAGGATTGTGGCGAGATTCTGGTCTCCAGTTTTTGTAACTTTTTTATGCCAAAAATTAAATAAATACATAAATAAATAAAAACAGCGGAGTTCAGTAACAAGCCAGGGGAGGCGCACTTCTTATATGAGGTCACATTAGGTGAAATTCTAACTGGCTTGTTTAATCCCTAGTCAATGTTAAAATGTGAACAGGACAAAAGGCAGGGATTTTTTTTTTCAACTTTAGTGCTTGTACACTACACTCCTGAGACCCGTTTGAATGCCAAAAAAATAAATGAGTGTGCTTTCACAACTACAGGCTTTAGATTGCTTAAATCGAACTCTAGTTTGTTTTCCCGGGACCTAAACGACCGCACCAGGAACCCAAAAAGAGGGGGTCTCGATCTGAACTCTGGTTCGGTCCTCCTGAAGAGAAAGCACGCCCGAACCAAACCAGGACCAACGTACATACTGTACATGATAGATCTTCAGAGATATCTTCAGCTGAATGGCATGTCACCGTTCAGTAGGATTAGAGCACACCACCTCATGTTTTGTCTTGATATGCGCCTTCGGCTACCCCACTGTATGAACATGTTGTTTTTCAGTCGTAGCCGTGCTCCATTTTCAAACTGAAGTGCAACAAATGTAATAAACAATAACCAGGGTGAGGATCAACCCGAGCAGGTTAACCTCCATCGTAAAACTGTCTCTCTCATGTCACAGAAGCATGCAGTAGTCCACAACACCGGATCGTCTTCCTTTATTTTCCTACCCACGTGGGACTGTAAGCTGAGAGTATGTTCTCGTGTGGTTTGAAGTGCCGTGTGGTTTGGTATGCTTTGATTTTTCTCTGTATGAAAATAAACCAAACTAAGGGGAAAATGATACAAGTTTACAAACTCATTACGGCATTTTCACATTAGCCAAGATCGATTTGTACCATGCCCAGGAACGATTGCTCCCCACTGCACATTATTTTTGCTCGTAAGCTATCAGTATTTACACTCTCCGATACAGCAGGTGGCAGTATGCACCTACTTGGTTTGTGTGCCACCACTAAACACAAGACATCTACATCCTTATCCAGAGCGACTTACATTTTTTATCTCATTATACATCTGAGCAGTTGGGGTTAAGGGCCTTGCTCAAGGGCCCAACAGGGACAACTTGGTGGTAGTGGGACTTGAACCTGTAGTCCAATCAAACCGTAGTCCAATGCGACCAAGGAGAAGACCAAGGAAGTGAACCTTCACGCTATGTTTACTTATGACATACTGATATGTTGGAAAAACTGTCAAGAGTAACAATCTAGTGTTTTTCTACTTCATCAGTTATGTCTGTGGTGGCTCAGAGGGCTAAGGCACTGAGTTACTGATTGGAAGATTGGCGGTTCGATTCCCAGCTCAGCAAGGTTGCCATTTTTGGGCCCTTGAGCAAGGTCCTTAACCCTAACTGCTCCAGGGGCGCTGTACCATGGCTGGCTCTACGCTCTGACCCCAGTTACGCTGGGATATGCGAAGAAGGAAATTCACTGTGCTGTAATGTATATGTGACAAAATAAAGGCTTTACTTTACTTTACTTACAGAGACTCTAATGTCAAAACGTCCCCAGTGATCCGGACCAAAGCAACCAATCTATGCTGTGAAAACAACCTAAAAAAGTAACTTTTACAACTTTTACAAAAACTTACATCCAGTGGAACATTGGATTACGAGCATAATTCAGTCCGGAAGCTGGCTCATATTCCAAAACACTTGTAAACCAAATCAAATTTTCCCATACGAAATAATGAAAATTCAAATTATTCATTCCACAGCCCAAAAAAATACAAATAATACAAATTAACCTGCACTTTACCCTTAAAAAAAGTACAAATAAATCCCGACAGATAAGTGTTTCTGTTTATGACTGCAGACGCTGTGTGTGTGTGTGTGTGTGTGTGTGTGTGTGTGTGTGTGTGTGTGTGTGTGTGTGTGTGTGTAATGTGCGTGCACACACACATTAATGGAAAGACTGTTGTATCTGAAAAATTTAAAGCAAGAGAGTGTGTGTGTGTTTCAATTTACACGCGCGCACACATAAGAGGAAGAAAGAAAATGGATCTTTACCCTCTAATGAGACTTGCTTTTGCTTTATACACGCGCACACGTGTTATAATAAACAGTACACGCGCATTGTATACACACGTTTACGAACACAAAATAAAAGATGTTTTACGCACACACGCGTGGTCACAGTGTTATAATAAACTACAGGCGTGCACGAATGTTGATTACACCAGTGAGAGACGAGCACCAAGACCCAGGGGAGACGATTACCCACAATTCCGCAGCGCAAGAGAGAGAAAATCCGTTGGCTCAGTTGTGATCACGTGATGCTCTGCATCAAAACGAGAAGCACATGCGTGATACATGATACTCATAATCCAAAACTTGTTCGTTTTTCAAGTCAAAATGTATTAAAAATCTTTGCTCACCTTGCGGAACACTCGCAAACCTCGTTCCGAGGTTCCACTGTTTGTAAAAATGAGGATTTTTATTAAAGAAATAGAGAAAGCTACAACATGGAGGATGTGCCGAGCCGAGCGGTAGCGTCCAGTGCCATTTCTCAGGTTGCGTACCCATGCGTGGTAATGTTCCGTAGATAGGGTGGCACACGACGACAAGAATATCAGGTGTTAGAGTTTCGCTAATGTATTTCTCAATCCAGCATTCACATACTGTATGTGTCCACTTTTTTTTTTTTTAATGTTCAGGTCGGAGCTGCCAGGAGCAGCAGGTATTAAAAATATCCTCACTGACTAAACACATCTGTCTACTGCAATCTAAACAACACACTTTTACACACCATATTAGGCCTGGGCACAAGGCTAGGCAGCACCGCTTTACTGTGCGTGCGTGCGTGTGTGTGTGTGTGTGTGTGTGTGTGAGAGAGAGAGAGAGAGAGAGAGAGAGAGGGAGAGAGAGCGCATCACCTCAAACTGTAGTTGTTTGTGTGGACCTGTGGGCACTGAACTCTCCTTCTCCTGCATCTTGTCTTCTGCACTGCAGCTGTCAATCTTCTCAGGGGGCAGGGCTACTGCAGAGGAAACAGAAAAGAATGACTAAGCTACATAAGTGCTGGAGAGAGGCAGGAGAAAGCGTCAAGGTGACGGCCGTAACTAGCCAGAGTTTTTAGAAGGGTTTGTGGGTTTCTTTCGTGTTTGTAGTCGACGGGGATTTTACAAGAACCATCCAACACTTGGGATAAAAAGGCCAGGACGTTTTGTTACAATGCAGACACTAGACAAGTTTCCATGGACACGCCCTTATAAAAAGTCATGGACGAAATGTTGAAGGCCGCCTTTAAAGTTTTGAAAAGTTCTTTTTTTTTTCTTCTGAACACAGTGATGGCGTCATAAAACAATGAAACGGAGTCATTTTTACGTCACTACAGCATTTTGTTACTAAAAAACATTGTTGTTCTTCACATTGTTGTTCTGATTGCTTTGTTCAGAAGGAGATTCCGAGCAAAGCAATCAGAAAGAAATTGAAGTTGAAGCAAAAACTGCCATTCACAAAGCAGGTGTGAAATCTGCAAATACAAGGACAAACATGAAAAGCATGAAAGACCACACTACATCTTTTGTCAAATGGTACACTGTGCAAACAAAGAAAGATTCATGATTTGGGGCTGTTAAATAAACCTTAGTCTTAGAACAACATTTAGGCACTTAGCAGACGCCCTTATCCAGAGTGACTTACATTTTCATCTTATAGCAGTTGAGGGTTAAGGGCCCAACAGTGGTAACTTGGTGGTCGTGGGGTTTGAACCTGGGACCTTCTTAACTGTAGTCCAATGCCTTAAACACTGAGCTACCCTGACCCCAAGCCCCTTGGAATGTTCCTCGGGGTCACAGGAGGAGCCTATTTCAGCAGACTTAGGGCACGAGGCGGGGTATACCATGCTCAGCAATTTTTGGGGGAACACCAATTAGCCTAATCTGCAGGTTTTTGGACTGTGGGAGGAAACCCACCAAGCAGGGGGAGAATATGCAAACTGCACCCACGGGAATCGAACCCAGACCCTGGAGGTGCAAGGTGACAGTGCTAACCACTAAACCACCGTGCCGACTGGAAATAAGTTATAAAGTCAAATAAATAAGAATCTAATAAAAAAACTTTTAATTCAGTTATACTAACTGGGCATAAATAGAATGTACATAGTGAGAAAAAGTTTTGATCGCTTGTTCCCATTTCTATAATTGAATCCACATCACGCCTTTTTAATACGATGAGTTCTATTATACTGGGACGCTTCCTAGGTGCGGATGCTGAGGTCAGCATGCTGTATTTTGGGAAAACAGACTAATTAACAGAGCACAGAGCAACAAATCAAATCTTGCAACATGATGATAACATCCAGAAATCATCACATAATTTGTTGTAAACATCTGGAGTATTTATTCCGTAGATGAAGGGGACGCTGATGGTGAAAGGTTTGCGAGTACGCACTTTAGATGGGGCGAGAGAGGAGATATAGGAAAAGGATGAATAATTTGTTTCGTTCGAGGTATTCAAGTTTTTTTTTTTTATGTGCAGCTGGAAAGGAGGATGGTGACTCAAACGCTGAGGTTAAAGTTTGTGCACCCGTCTGTGCCTGAAAAAAATAATTCACGCATTATTAATGAAAGGGGAAAAAAATCCAGGGTAAAAAAAAAAAAAGTTTAATAGGAAAATAAAACTACAGCACTTGTGCAACTCTCAGCTGATATAAAACGAACATGAAATAATTATACAGTGTGCTAATTCCTATATTTGGCCGCTGACACTGACGAAGTGCTCCGACACGCGCGGATCTAAAACCGCGCGCGGAGACAGCCGTTGCGTCCTGCAGGCTAAATCCTCCCCCCTGCCCCCGATCCCCGCGCTTTGAAGTTCCGCTCTCGAACCGTTTGGCCGCGGATCAGTCCGTCTGCTAAACAGAATATCTAATTAATTAAGCAAAGTCAAATCTAAAACTGTGTTTGTTGTGCCAGCCAAAGGGATCAACACATACAATAGTGTCTCTCTCTCTCTCTCTATGTGTCTCTCACTCGCTCTTTCTTCTTCTTCTTCTGCTGATCAGCTCAGATCAAAGAGGACCTGTCCTGTCCTCTCGTCAGGGAAAGAGAGAGAGCGATAAAGAGAGAGAGAGAGTGAGAGAGAGAGAGAAAGGATAGCGCCGGGGAATGAAAGAAATCGTCCCAGGGAGCTTTTACAGACTTGTTTTTGAGGAAAATAGCGGCGGCTCTGCGCTTTTGATCACGGCGACGTACTCAAAGGCAACATTGTGAGCGGTGGCAGAAATCTGCCTGTACGCACGGCATGTTTCATAGATTCTTATCTGGAGGGTTATGAGTGTAATGAGTGGCCTGAAGGGGTTACAGTAGTGACACACACACACACACACACACACACACACACGTCCTGAACTCCTGACAAGTTCACAATTTGCTCCTATTGGCAGACTCGGCTCTAACAGAGCAAACATCAGACCACCTACTGTGTTTATGCTGCACGGGACACACACGCAAAAACACACACACACACACACACACACACACACACACACACACACACACACACACACACACACACACACACACACACACACACATCCAATAGAAGGAACCAACCAGACATCATCCTGCCTGCTGAAATAGAGAATTTCAGAAAAGCTCTCTCTTTACTCTTTTGCTCGCTTTTAAACCCAAACAGTTTGGAGAATCCCACATCGCACCCGAGCCATCATCTCTCTTTTACTTTTTCCATCTCTTCACCCTTTTTTTTTCAAAGGTATTGACAAAACACGCTTTATAGAGCAAGATTCACGAGTCATGAGAGAGTTATATACCGTGTATTATTTTTTTTAAGCGCTGAATAATGTGGTCTGTCACATGACCTCGTTCCGTCTCGTGGCCGTGTCCGGTGCTGAAATCGCTGCCGCTGTAGCAACGGGCTGTAAATCTGCCTCGCCAGACCGCGTGTGTGCGCTGAAAGATGAAAGGCGTCCAAAACGACGTGGGCTTTAAAACCAGTTACAGTGATTCTTATCAGCGCTCGTGCTTGAGGAGGGCGAGCACCTCATCGCGTGTTACCGGTGCGCCTGCGATCACCGAGACGGTGTTATGGCTCTCGGCCTCGACCTTAAGCGACCTCCCAGTCGTACAAACAAACCCCGCCCGAGCAATCACACGTGGGAAATCCCACAGAGGGATTAATGAAGAGATCGACCTTCGTTCAGAGAGTGACCTGGGTGAGCCCTGTGCTCTTTTTCAGCCACGAGAGAGAGAGAGAGAGAGAGAGAGAGAGAGAGAGAGAGAGAGGGGTCTCTGGTCTGGGAAGGGTCAAAGAACAACAATATATACACAGAATGAAAGAACACACAGAGAGAGGGGGGGGGGATTAGTATAGAGATATTTACCTTCTAAACGATAATGCTCATCACTAATCCCTTCAGCACAAGCTTCCTTCAAAGGCTCCTGCAGAACAATAATAAAAAAGACAAACAACAGTTAAATATCACTTCAAAATTTACTTAAAAACGTACTTAACTGTCGAGGAAAAAATGCTTATTTAGCGGTTATGGAAGGAGTCTCCAGTGTCCAGGGAAAGCTGTACGGCACGGTTTGCCGCTAGATGAAAGTCTTCATGTTTGAGGAGTTTGTGCTTCGTGAAGGACTGAAGAAACAAAGCTGCCCTGATATTAATAATAATAATAATAATAATAATAATAATAATATACTGTAACAGGTACTAAGTCGTTTTCTGGACATTTTACACCAGTAAATGTTGTTTAAAAAATACAAAAAAATGTATTAAAAGTATAACATTGTTCTTTTGTTAATAAAATGTCAGATTGCTGTGGTTGGAACGCTGCTTATTCCCATCACTATCTTACGACAGCATGCCGTGGCAGATTTCCCTGCTCAAGCTGGGGCAGACGCTGTGTGATTTTTCTTTATTTTGTACAAAGTGTTAACCCGTGGATTAATATATTAATACAGCCAATCGTCTGGGAGCCAGATGGCGGTTGATCAGGTGGTTAAAGGCGTGCCGGGATGCTGCACATCAAATGACAATTGAGCAGAATGAAATTAAACAGAACTTTCACAGTAGGCATGATTTGACTTGGAATGTTTGGTCCCCCTCTGCAACCGCCCCCCTCCATCTCCCCCCCATCCCCACTGGCACTGATTACGTTGTGTTCTAAACAATGATCTTCTTTTGTATTCAGGTATGTAGTAGGTAGTATAGTGTTGTATGGGGTAGTATGGCGTTGTATGGCAACCCCCCGACAGCAAGGCTCCTCAGATCCTCAAATCAACAAGTCTTAGGCACCTGAGCCAAATTTGACCAAATCTGAATACTGGATCCTCAGCCATACATAAGTAAAAAAAAAAAAATCAGGAAACTATCATACTGTGTTTACGTGGAAATTTAAAAAAAATCTTTTTTGGACACAATGATCTGCATGACTGTTTCCACATGCATTCGAATAATGTGCGTTTTGTGCCTTAGGGTTTTTTCAGGTCGTGAGTTATGAAGCTGAAAAATTGATACGCGTATGCAAATCGATTTCATCTCCTTTTAAGCGGTAACTTGCAGTTACATTTTTGGCCTGTGTGCTGACACCGAGTGTAAATCCAGCGCGGTACACTGAGTGCACCGGACGTTCGGATGAAAGCAGTGAAAAGAGGAGTGTAAGGTGATATCTGGAGCGTGTGAAGCCCATGAGAAGTCGTCTGCCACATCCTCTGATGGTGGAACAGGATAGCGCGTGGCGACCCTTTAAGAAGATCCGGTATCAATCTATTTCGACGCGGTCTGTCAAAGTGCAAGAGTTTGGTTTATTACTTTTTTTTTTTTGAACGAATAAAGCTGTTACATGTACAGTATAGGTAAAGAAAATGTACAGTGGGGGCCTCCGAGTGGCGCAGTGGTTAAAGCGCTCGCCCTATCATCCGGAGATCGCCAGTTCGAATCCCGGGTGGTGCTGTAACCTCTCGCAGCCGGAGGTCTAGAAAGAGCTGATTGGCCGAGCCCTCTCAGAGGGGAGGGATGTCTGTCTGTCAATCAGGGGCGTCTGTGAGCTCGCGCCACAAAGGGAGCGGATAGCGCTGTCCTCCGAGTGTGTTACGCCGCCCCCAACGGGGCGCGAGCGAGCAGTTCGAAAAGATGCGGTCGGTTGGCGATAGTCTTCGGCCCTCCCGGCTGAGTGGTAGTAGCCTTAATGTGGGAGCCCCCTAGTAACGACTAAATTAGGGAGAAAATCGGGGGGGAAAAAAAAATGTACAGTGTAGAATTCATTTTCAAAAGACAAAAATTACGTGTTTCTGATTAAATCACTCGCTCGTCTACACCGCTTCGTCCTGTGGACCGTGTGGCGGGGGGGCCTGGAGCCTATCTCGTGAGACCTGAGGAAACCCACCAAGCACGGGGAGAACATGCAAACTCCACACACACACACACACACACACACAGATCCAGAGGCGAGAATCGAACCCAGCCGCTGAAGGTGCAAGGCGACAATGATAACCACTAAGTCACCGTGTGGCTTCTAAATAAATCAGGAAAATCAATTACATTGTTGCAATAATAACCTTGGCTGAATTTGCTAAATATATAAGAATTTTAGTACATTATAATAACTGAAATAGTATCGTGCATGTATGTGATTAAAAAATTTTTTTTAAAACACGTCTACTCCATATACTTTTCTCTGAACTCATGATATCTGATATCGACAGTAGATCCTGCTGGTTGTAACGGTAGGTAAAAGGATACGTTCGGGACGCTGAGACTCAGATCATATAATAAACGTCTTCAAGAAACGTTTTTCGTGAAGATCACATGATCTGCTGAAAACAGACCGTTCACGCTTACATTCCTTCCCTTATCCCTCAGATAAACAGTTCCCTTTTCCCCCAAACACACACACACACACACACACACACACACACACACACACACACATGCGCAGAGGTTTCAGTGGAACATGCGAGCGGTTCAGGCTGGAAAGTGCTAATTGCTTGTTGTCCCGGATGATGGATGGAGGTGTATTATTAGTATGAGCTTCTCTCTGCCTCCTTCCCATCATGCCCGATATAGACTTCACACTCTCGGGACATTCTTCTGTAGTATTTTTACTAACATCCACCTCTCGCTGATGGACATGACACTCTCTTGGCAGGGTGATCGGAGTGTTTTTGGTCCTGAGACGCTAAATCTGGCTGATTTAATCACAGTCTAATAATCTGATTTGAAATAAAAGATTCAGCAGAAACTTGATCAGCACTCTGGGTTTAATCACTATGTCCACATTAACAAGACACAAACCATGTGAGAGTATACATACAGTATGTACAGTATGTAGGTACATATACACCGTATATAAGTGAGTAGGTATGCCAGTAAGTATTTACATGTAGTATGTACAGTACTGTATATATGCATGTAGAGTATGTCTATGTATAAATGGATATAAGTATGAATGTAACCATGTATAAAATAATGAGATACTTCTGTACAGTAAGTGACTACAGTATGTATAATTGTAAGTTAGGAAGTACATAACTGTATATAACTGATTACATATGAAAGTGTATAATGTATAAATTAATGTAAGTAAGAAGGTATATAAATATTGTTTTTTACTATGATACAAATGACAAACTGGAATTCATATGAATTAATATTTTACTTATTTTGTTTGCAATTTGCAATCTGCAAAAGTACATTACAGACTTGAAGTCACGGTTCGATATGTTTTTGGTACAGTGTAGTGAAAAAAAAAGACAAAATTCCTTTTCATGTATTATTATGAATAACGCTTGAATAATGAATTTTAATTGTTAACACAGACTTACTACACATAATTAAATATTTAAAAAATGTATAAAAAATAATTTATTTAAAAAAAATTTGACATCTGAAGGATGTTAGTCAAACATTATTTGTTTGCATGTTTGAATAGTAATATGTGCATTACGCCTACTAGCTAAACTAGCCAATTATCTTAAAAGACTTTATGTTCACTGTTAAACCTTCACATGAGTCTCCGTTGTGCAATCAAAAATCATGAGAAAAAAAATGTCCTGTATCTATATATTTTTTTTTTGGTCCGTTTTTCCATTTTTGTATCGTGAAAGTTAAAACAGGCCAATTAGATTTTCCCCCTATTATAACCTCATATAAGAAAAGTCTTGTTGCTGGATCAGCGGTAACTAATTTGTATAGACACTGAAACGGCATGTTCGGAGGAGGAGTGAATTAAAGAGAGTTTTGACAAAAGTATGAAAAGAAACGTGCCAGCTGGAGCATTAACACACACACACACACACACACACACACACATACACACACATACACACACATACACACTGTGATCTATGATTTGCTTTACTAATGAAATGTACTGGAGACAGGGCTTTAAATCCCGTTACCACCAAACTGCCTGGACTGTTGGATCCTCAACTGCTCAGGTTTATAATGAGATAAACGTAAGTCGCTCCGGAGTGTGAGGGTGTCTGCAAAATGCAGTAAATGTAAAATGTCAATAAATCTCAGTATAGATCTGTTAAAGTAAAATCAAAGTCAATTCATTGGATATCGTCAACAGAATGAACTCTATTCATAAATACATCAATTTAGTTTTAAAGTTTGAATTGTTCTCTTATAAATGAGCTCTCTCTCTCTGTCTCCCTCTCTCACTTACTTACACACACACACACACATACTACGTATGTAAAAAAAAAAAGATAAGCTCGAGTGTCTTACTGCGCTCCTACAAGGGGAACTAATGCGCTATGGTGTCTAATAAAGTGGTCAGTAAAAGTGCTGCATAACTCCAGGACGCGTCTCTTCCAGAAACATGGTTTAGCTTCCTATAGCGTACAAGTGTGCAGCTAAGATTAGCATCGACCACCCAGCCTCGCAGAGACAGATTAAACCCAGTCTCACACACACACACACACACACACACACACACACACACACACACACACACAGAATGCTGACAGTTTATAACCCTCCAAACGTTTCCATGTGTACATTTCAGAAGCGACTCTGTATTTTCCGGACGCTGCATTTTTCCGCGATGCGTCTAAAAAGGTACCGGCGTGTTTCATGTTCTCTCTAATAAAAGGGCTCCGAGACGCTTGTGTAGACAAAAACTACAAGCCTCACTATTCAATTATACTACGCCAGAGTGCAGAGTTTGTGAATGCTGACTCCGAATCCATCCCATGCGCTTTTGTCTCGCGCTGAAGTTCCCGTCGGGGGGGGCGACACAACAATAACTGCCCCTGTCTAGTGCACTCGTGGGCTTTGCAGCAGCACCATCCCGCCGAGCAAAACCCCTTTAAGGGTGCCGAGTGTGTACTCATTAACCGGCCTCGGCATATTCATCGGCGCTGACAGTCTATCGACCTTTAACCCTTTTCAGGTCAAAGGTCACGATATGAAGGCACATCAAAAGAGGCAGCGTGAGGCGGAGCACAAAAGGAAAAAAAAAAAGGGTGTGTTGAGCTTTAATCAAGAGCTTTACCAAATATTAAGCTTTAAAACAGACTGACAGGTTTTTACTGAGTGCAAAAGTTTGTACACCGTTACAAGACTTGAAGAAGCTGTGCGGAAAATGTATAATGTCTTTTATTGTCACTTTTACAATGAAATGGTTTGTGATATTGCTAACGTGAAAAGATTCAAACGTCAGTGCAAAAGTTTGTACTCCCCTTCCTCGATGCAATAAATAGGGAATCTAATAGGGCCGGGACTCACCAGTCGCCACCCGATACAATATTCTCACGATACCTGATTGATGTGGCGATTCGATTTGTATCGGGATTCTGTAAGTATCATGATTTTATAAATATCCTGATTTTGTTACGATTTGAAGAACATGAACCTTTCATAACTTAAAAGTTTATATCTTGGCTTTATTCAATAGCTTTACAACTGAATTGAAGATAAGTAATTAAATGTCACCCGTGCATCATTTAAACAATACTAGAACAATAAAAAGCAAGTACCAGAGTCTAACTTTTAATTTAAAATTAAATTAAACAAAAAATAGCAGATAATATACTCCAACCACACCGGATGCTGATGTGGGAGTAGTATAGAGCGCCATCTAGAGGAGCTGTATCTTCAGCAATTGTCAAGCAACCGTGAGCACGAGTCCGCACGCAACTTCTAATCCACGTGTTTTAAGATTAATTGGCAGATGTGGTGTATATTGAGGCTGGTGTAAGAGAGTGTGATGAGAGTGTGATGAGTGGGTTTCAATACCAATTCGTCCGCAGAGTTTGGAGGAAAAGGCCGATCGGAGGATGGAAATGATCGGTCTTGACTGATCAAACTGAAAAGGCAATTCCGGTCACTCGCTGATCGACCGGCGCATCTCTGTTTTAAATGCAATAAATCGTTTAACAATCTATTTTCGAGTCAGTGTGGCTCGGCACGCAAAGGAATCGCCAAACTGAATCGTTTTTTTTCTCCATCTCTAGTCTCTAATACTTTGTATGCCTTTGTAACCCGGGACCAAGACGAGTGTGGACCGAGCTGAAAGGCGGTGATGAGTATTCCAGATGAGCACGACTTGGATGCAGAACACTAGGTCCGTGCGAGGAGAGCCGACTTTCAGATTTCCCATCAAATCAAAGCGCGGGAACGTCCTTTGTTTCCGTTTATTTATGGTGTGAGTTATGAAGTGTTTAGGAAGGTAGAAACCAGATGCCGGAGAGGCGTCGGAGAGGCAACATCTCTGCCAAGATCTCTGACACTTAAACAAGGCTTTTCCCCCCTGTATACCTCACACCAACGAGGCCAAACTGCTTCTCCAGACGTGATGTTTGACGCTGAAACTGAACAACAAAACATTTTTCCTTTAGACAAGTGCCAAAAAGTCAGGAGAAGACAGGAGTTACTGAGTTGCTGTAAGCATCAAAGCTGCTAAAGAGCCTTCACACAAAATTTATGCCTGTGGATACACGCGCACACACACACACACACACACACACACACACACACACACACACACACACACACACACACACACACTCAGAGCACTGCCTTTAAACTTGTTTTAGTTGGCTGTGAGCAAAGTCAAGGAAAGACTAGCATGCCATTAAAGCAGAATTAAAATAACAAAGTTGCATTACTTTCACTAGATTGACTACTGACGAGATTTCCTGACTCATACACTTGTACTTTATATTAGAGCTTAAAATATTGTGAAATGTACTTTTCTGCTATTCTGCTATTTTTTCTTTATACGAGCATGAAAAATTATTTAATTATTTTGAGATTTGAGTAATAGAGATTATGCTGTGTTAATTCAGACCTAAACGACTAATTAAATAAAGAAAGATAAATAAAAAAGGTTTCCTCTGGGTTTCCTCCGATTTCCTCCCACAATCCAAAGACATGCAGATTAGGCTAACTTGCGTTCCCAAATTGCCCATTGTGTGTGTGTATGTGTGTGTGTGTGTGTGTGTGTGCCCTGTGATGGATTGGCATGGAATGGGCTCCAGGCCCTTTGCGACCCTGGATGCAGAATAAAGCGGTATAGATGATGAGTGAGTGAGTGAGTGAGAATGAAAGTAAGTAAGAGTTTTTCTTCTCTAAACTGTGCATATTTGTTGTTCTGACACAAGTCAATGGCTTACTCAGCGAGTAATAAAGGGCACTTTCACACAAGGAACGATTGTTTCGTAAGCTGCCCCTCTCGCCAGCTTTCACTTTATTAACACTCTTCTGTGTAGACTTGCGCATTCACACTCCAGTACAGTAGGTGGCAGTGTGCACCCAGCAGTTCTGCAAGTCAACAGTAAAAACAATGAAGAAGAGTACAAGCAAGTCAACCTCCATGTTACACCTAGCATTATTGTTGATATTCTTCTATATATAAATAAAATGTCCAGAACAACCCGTTCGTCTGTCGTATTTTATCTTATCTGTGACTAAAATATGACAAAAAGTACTTCTGATTAGCATGCTATAGTTGAGTATACAGTGGGCTAGCGCACCGTTATACCCCGTGCAGTGAGCACATATCAAACAATAAAGAATGTGAAATAGAATACCGGTAAAAGTCAGGCCAATAATAAATGCTAGTATAAAAACTAAAGTCTGTTAAAGAAGCAAGGTGAATTAGGAATACAGGAGCTTCATGTGAGAGAGTGTGAAAGATGATGATGATGATGATGATGATGATGTGTTCATCTTTTGAATTGACTTGGATTTGGCATTGTGTGAAATGTCTGAAGTCCTGCCAGCTCTGACCTGGCAACACATGTGGTGGCAGTGCCAAGTATGTATGTGAACATGATAGTGTGTGTGTGTGTGTGTGTCTGCATGATCCATCCCCCTGGTGTTCGAAACATTAAGACATTAGTACCATGGAAAAAGTTCAAGGGAAAAAAAATCCAGAGCTGACATAAAGGAAACACACACACACACACACACACACACACACACACACAAAACAAAGCACTCTGTAAGGCCAAACACACTCAAAAGCTCATTTAGTTCCTCTCACATTCTTTTTTTTTTCTTTTCTCTTTCTCTCCAGGCCACTGAGCTAAAAGGATCATTAAGGGAACGACAAAAGAGGGATAAAAGACAAAGGGGGGAAAAAAACGAAAGCAAGTGTAACACAAAAATTTAAACGGAGGGAGGAATTCAGGGGATGGATTGAAATGAGAAACAGAGAAAAATAAAAAATAAAATAACTGAGCCATTCAGAAATGAATCCCTGAACACTATGATGTTGGTGTTGTTCGGTCCTAAATGTGTATAGAGTTGAAAATATTGATTCATATAATTAAGATAAATGAAAATTAATTATGATTTTATATTTTTGAAATGTTATATATTTTGTAAAATCAACATAAATGTATGAATGAATGGCTTTTGAATGGATTTCTGAGTAAAACCAGAAATATTTTTTATTAATTAAAATATTAATGAAAGCGCAGTAGGGCTGATAAGTTGAGGGTGAGCCTCAAACCAGACTCTGTCTTAAAGGTCCCATACTGTACTATTTCTTCAACAAGTTGCAGATCTTAGAGATTTTCCAAAGTGTGTGTGTGTGTGTGCGCGCATGTGTAATACTCCAGCTGATGTACCTCATGGATGATGCATATTTCAAACTCCACATATCAAACTCCACTTCTATCACGCCTACTCCACATGTGATGTTTCAGTGTTTGTGAACAAAGAAAGATGTTCTTATATGAGGTCACAATAGGGCGAAAAATCTGATCGGCCAATAGAATAATGGTAACAAGCACGGTATGTTTTTTTTTGGTTTGTACACAGACGCACACACGCACACACACACACACACAATACACACACACATACACACACACAATACACACACACAATACACACACACAATACACACACACACACACACACACACATACACACACACACACACACACATACACACACATACACACACATACACACACACACACATGAGACCCATCTTTTTGAATGATATGAGTCCTTTACGTTTGTCCTCAAAGTTTTGTTTCACAGCGATATTATAAAAAATACAATCTACAAAACTGCTTCAATGTTTGTTACCAGATTTGTTCTTGTTTATTCATATAAATCATCCGTTAATCAGCCATAAATATAATCTGAGTAATATATTACTTTTGAGAGGTAAGTGGGTGCTGGGCCATTTTAAGCTTTGTAGAATTTGATGCGGGCGGAAACAGGCACTCACTCACTCATCGTCTATACCGCTTTATCCTTGATAAAGGGTCGCGGGGGGCCTGAAGCCGGGAGCCAGGGGTACACCCTGGACAGGGTGCCAGTCTAATCCATTGCAGGGCACACACACTTACATTCATACTCATTAATATAATTTCGGAACGCCGTTTAGCCTAATCTGCAGGTCTTTGGACTGTGGGAGGAAAGCGGAGGACCCAGAGGAAACCCAGCAAGCGCGGGGAGAACAAACTTCATGCACACAGGAACGGGAATCAAACCTGGAGGTGGAAGGTGACAGTGCTAACCACTACCCCACCGTGCTGGCACTAATGAAATATTAATAATAAAATAATAAAATCATCACAATACAAACCGAGTCTGCACCTGAGTCTCATGATAATATCGTATCAGGTGGTGATTCCCATCCCTAAAATTTACTCCTACAAACCTTTCCAAGGTCGCGAGTGCACACTCCGCCGATTGGCCGGCGAGGGAATCAGAGACGTCCTGGTAAGACCGAGAATCGTGTCTTGAGGATGTCACGCAGGCTACACACTTAATCAATAACCCTTAATCGCGCTTCCACTAGAGAGATGAAGGGCCTCGTTCCAAATACAGTGTACAGGCAGGAACTTCAGAGGGATCGGTCGGTCTTTCTGGCAGCGAGCGTTTTACAGCACTTGCTCATATGAGATTACTGTTGCAAACATTTCACTCTACATTACTTCATCCACATCAAAGAGTCAGGCTGCTGAAGCTGCTGCAGATTTACTACAGCCTACAGCACCAGTACACTTCACACACACACACACACACACACACACACCACTCTGTCATCCCGCAACCTTTCTCGCGCACCCTTCAAGTTCAGTTTATTGCTCCGATCATCAAGGAACAATAGATTACGGATAAATATAGCAGAATTTCACGCTCCTTTTCAGTTTGCATCATGTTCACGAGCAACCTGAGCAGCAGCAGTCTAGCCGGAGTACGAGATCAAAGCCTCGGAACCGGTGACCTACAAAATCTTACATGAAAGAGAACAAAATCCAGATATTATTGTCCCTGTTTACACCTTTACTTCCTGTTTCGCGCGTCTCGTATGTGAATTGTATCTCGCTATGATTTTAAACCATTATACGACAGATGTTCAAGTCAAAGCGGGAAATCTCTGCCAAATGAAGTCGTAAAAACCGATTTGAGACTCTTAGCCGCAGTAAAACATGTTTAAAAGACAACCGTATGTCGGTAGAGCAGAGGTGGCCCGGAGCCCATTGCAGGCGTTCCCGTCAACACTCAGCAGCTGATCCTTGATATCTCGGCATTAACCAGAGACGCATCTGTCTGTGCGAACTGTACACGCAAAACCTCTTGCACATTACAGGGACTCGGCTGGGAGTTATTGCCACATCTGAGAGAACTTTCTACCTTGATGGTGTCCAGGCACTAGTGAAGCGCTGGGAGAAGTGCATTAGTGTAGCAGGGGACTATTTAGAGACATAAAGGGAGTTTTTACTCTCAGAACTGTGTTCTGTTATTCAATGCAGAACCGATTTAGTGCCATTATGACTAAAGGCAGCTGATGACAAAGTTCTGGCAGTGTATGGAATGTTTTAATGTAAAACATCGAAGTGTATTTAGAAATTTGAGAAATGTCTTCAAAAAGCTTGGAGTATTTTTGGCGGCAAAAATAATTATGTAATACTGATGCTCATTTTGTGCAAATACTGTATATCTGAGACAAACTTTGGTTTTCTGCTCTCACTCTGTAACTCAGCTCTCTCTGTGTGGGTTTTAGCAAGCTTTCATATTAGACACACCTGCTTCCTACCGTACCGTGCCCGAGTACTACTTGATCAACAACGCTCCAAAGACACCCGTCGACCGCTGGAGTGCTGAATTTGATAAACGGGACAATCCTGATCATCGAGAAAAAAAAAATTTAAGGTGCTAGATTAGAAGAGGAAGTGGCCCGAGCAAAATATTAGGAACAAAATTCAGGGAACGACAACATTGATCTGAGTCCAGAAACAGAACCGGGGAGCTCGTCTTCAAAGCGCATAGCTGTGTAGAGCTAAAAGTGGGGCCGGATATTCATATCTAACCTGGCATGCGTCCATAACTGCACTATACATGCCGTCAATTACTGAACAACACGTTACTAAATGCGGAGCGGATCGAGACCGACTCAGCTGTGACCACAGTATAAAAGTAAGGGATTATTAAAATATATCTGTTCGGTGCATTCTTATTTCATCTTTTCCTTCTTGCTTTGGTGTAACTTTATTTGCTGGGGCGCATTTTACCGCACCATGTAGTGTGTATGGTTGTGTGTGTGTGTCAATCGAAATATTTTAGATTCAGTTTTGAATATTTGAATTTATTTATTTATTTATTTATTAAAGAATGGCATGTCTTGTTACTTTTGATCTATTCATAGTTACGTTTAATGTCATGTGACATCCAGGAAACAGCGTAGCTCATTAACTACTTATATTATAACAGGGGTGAGCGTCATCCCCTCCCCAGCCTCTTTTGAAATGAATAATTTCAAATAAATAACAAGAAAACAAAAAGTACAAAAAGTTAAAGTATAAAACAAAAACTAAAAAATGAAGTAAAACAACAAAAAGTTTAAAAAGTTCGCTTTGGTTATACGTTACAGCAGGTGTTGGTTATTATAAGTTTTCCTGCTCTGTACACTGAGTGTAAAGTTTGTAACCCGGAACACGAGTACAATGAAAATAATCGGGGTCAAATTCCACAAACCTCTCTTTTTGTTCCAAAATGCCTTCCAAAGTTCAGCTGAGACTTGTATGAAGCTTCTGCACTCCCACTGAGCTAAACTGTGTATTTAGTACCGGAACCAGCTGTCTGGCTAGAGCATGAAAATTTATACCAACCAAGACCTACATCAATGTATTGTTCGTAATATCCACAGCCGATGCTGACACGCTGTGGATCAGTACGAGTCACACTTACACGTCTGCGATCCTGCCACAGTTCATCACAATTTGTGAGTTTGTTGAGATTCTTTGCAAAAAAAAAAAAAAGTTAATGTATGAACTGGGCTTTATAAATTCGTGATACTGGAGACTCTTCTAACATATAAAACATGTTACAAGACCATGTGGAAGGGCTGCTGTTATAGAAACAGTAACCTTCTGACCAAACACAATTAAGAGCTCAGATTACTGGAGACTTGAATCACTAGAGGCCTCCCGATACAATATTATCACGATACCTAATTGACTGATTAGATTAGATTTATATTGCGATTCTGATTTTATAAATATCCGATTCAATATTAAATGTTATATTTCCTACATTATGTTACAAGTATAAACAAACTCGGCAAATAATTCGCTTGGCACCTGCCAACGTGTGAACAGTTTAAAGTGCACCGCCTGTAGGATTATAGAGGAACTGCAACATTTTGCCCCCTCGTTACAATGCGAATGTGTAAATAAAAAATAAAAAAATTTAACTATTTTGGAGTCAGAGGAATGATCCATGAATTGAAATGCGATACGTAACTGAATCGATTTTTCTCCATCTCTACAAATCCATCATAGGGCACACACACATGCACACACTCCCACACTACAGGCAATTTGGGAACAACAATTAGCCTGCGTTAGATCTGCATGTCTTTGGACTGTGGGAGGAAACTGGAGTACCCCGAGGAAACCCGCCAAGCACGGGGAGAACATGCAAACTCCACGCACTCAGATCACAGACGGGAATCGAACCCTTAACCCTGGAGGTGTGAGGCCACAGTGATAACCACTACACCACTATGTGTGCATCAATGTAGGTTAAAGTCTGAAACACAAATACAACATCTTTTTATTAAACAAACGAAGTCCTGACTAATTAATGGCATAAGTAGCACCCAGATGCACACATATAGACACACACACACACACAAGTGAATCTTTACACCACTGATAATCTGAGTGTCTTATATCAGAACATCATGTAAGCATTTTATTCCCCGTTACATTATACACATCAAAGTGTCCACAGTGTCTCTCTCTCTCTGTCTCTCACACACAGTCTCCACCTCTCTTTCTGTCCTTGTCTGTAATCTTGTGAACTTTTATCCCAGTGGTGTACTGATTTTATGACCCGTTGAGACATTATTGACTCTTTCACAACACACATCCATTAACTCTCTTTAATATATAACCGCAAATGGTTACCTTTATCAACTGCTGTTTATCGTGTGTGTGTCTGTGTTTGTGGTGATAAAGGACATGAAATAGAAAAAAAAGTCCCCAGGCTGTCTTGGACTCGGTTACACTTCTCAGACCAACAACACCTCATATTGTGAATGCTGGGCTTCAGTCCTTTATGTTTAATCATTTAATAAAGCACAAGGTGCAAAACACACACACATTCACACACACACACCAACGTCAAGTTACACTGACAAGCGGAGACCCAACTCAAATCCATTTAAATAGGCAGGGCTGTGCACTGTGACACACACACACACACACACACTGATATAGACATGGCAGTGCCACACTTTCAGAAGAACAGAGGGAGGTCTTGTATATCTGTTGGGCGATGGAACAAAAATGACGGAACATCTAACGCTCACACTCTCCAAACACTCCCCTTAAATAGCACATCACACACTCGGCCTCTGAGCAGCAGGAGTTTGGAGCGCATTTAGAATTAGAGCTAACATTAACATGTGTGTTCTGTGTGTTTCAGAAGAAGCAAGATGTTCAGTTATGGAGCACTGATACAGAGCTGGTACAACCGACACCTTGGCAGAGGAGACGAGAGGGAAGGAGATGAGATGGAGACAAAGAAGGACGGGCATGAGATTGGGAGGAGATACAAGGAAAGGAGAAGAGGCAGGATGAAAGGAAGCGAGAGTAGAGGGATGAAGACAGAAAAAGACAAGAGGAGAGGAGAGGAGAGAAGAAGACAGGAGAAGTGAAGAGAAGTGAGAAAATCGGGGAGAAGATGCGACCAGGGGAGAGGAGAAGAGATTAGGTGAGCAAAGAGGAGAGGAATGAGAGATGAAATAAGATGAGTAGAAGGACAATGAAGAGCTAAAATAGAAATCAATTGGTGTTTTAGTTGTTCATCTGTTTGTGTGTGTGTGTGTGTGTGTGTGTGTGTGTGCGCATTTCAGCTGTTGATCATGTCTTACACATACGGCACACACACACCACTCTGCCTAGGCCTCTCTTATGCCTAGCACCACTCTACACCCCTGCCCCCCAACCCCACTCCCCAATACCACACATTCCAGTTCACTATTTTTACACACACACAAAGTCATAGTCAAATCAGCACACACTCTGTATCTGACTCGAGCCAAAACTCAATGTCGCCTCATTAGAACTTGATGACAAGACCGAGATCTTCACTGACACTCGGCTCTTCTACACACTACAGCATGAGGAATAAAACATGCTGAGTGACGCAGCGGCGTGACGCGACCCGCCGTCAAGTAGAATCCCTCTTAGCACCCTGAAAATGATTATGCACGGATATGAGCAAATCCTGAGGTGTTATGTTCCACTTCTACCTCAGCGATTATTATTTTTAGCTTCATTAATTAATAAGACATTTGTGTTTCTAAAGCATTTACAGTTACATTTGATGTTACGGAACGTCTGTGAGACACGATAGAGCTAGCAGTCTTTGAACTGTCAGAAAATTTCAGAGTAGCTTCCATGCTAGCTAGCTAATGAAAAAAAATATATACACACGTGGACAAAACTGTTGGTACCTTTCGGTCAATGAAAGAAAAACTCACAATGGTCACAGAAATAACTTTAATCTGACAAAATTAATAATAAATAAGAATTCTATGAATGTTAACCAATGAAAGCCAGACATTGCTTTTCAACCATGCTTCAACAGAATTATTAAAAAAAATGAACTCATGGAACAGGCCTGGACAAAAATGATGGTACCCCTAACTCAATAGTTTGTTGCACAACCTTTTGAGGCAATCACTGCAATCAAACGATTCCTGTAGCTGTCAATGAGACTTCTGCACCTCTCTGCAGGTATTTTGGCCCACTCCTCATGAGCAAGCTGCTCCAGTTGTTTCCGGTTTGAAGGGTGCCTTTTCCAGACGGCATGTTTCAGCTCCTTCCAAAGATGCTCAATAGGATTGAGGTCAGGGCTCATAGAAGGCCACTTTAGAATAGTCCAATGTTTTCCTCTTAGCCATTCTTGGGTGTTTTTAGCTGTGTGTTTTGGGTCATTGTCCTGTTGCAAGACCCATGACCTGCGACTGAGACCCAGCTTTCTGACACTGGCCAGCACATTTCTCTCTAGAATCCCTTGATAGTCTTGAGATTTCATTGTACCCTGCACAGATTCAAGACACCCTGTGCCAGATGCAGCAAAGCAGCCCCAGAACATAACAGAGCCTCCTCCATGTTTCACAGTAGGGACAGTGTTCTTTTCTTCATATGCTTCATTTTTCCGTCTGTGAACATAGAGCTGATGTGCCTTGGCAAAAAGTTCCATTTTTGTCTCATCTGTCCATAGGACATTCTCCCAGAATCTTTGTGGCTTGTCAACATGTAGTTTGGCATATAACAGTCTGGCCTTTTTATGATTTGTTTTCAACAATGGTGTCCTCCTTGGTCGTCTCCCATGTAGTCCGCTTTGGCTCAAACAACGACGGATGGTGCGATCTGACACTGATGTTCCTTGAGCATGAAGTTCACCTTGGATCTCTTTAGAAGTCTTTCTGGGCTCTTTTGTTACCATTCGAATTATCTGTCTCTTTGATTTGTCATCAATTTTCCTCCTGCGGCCAAGTCCAGGGAGGTTGGCTACAGTCCCATGGATCTGACATTTCTGAATAATATGTGCAACTGTAGTCACAGGAACATCTAGCTGCTTGGAAATGGTCTTATAGCCTTTACCTTTAACATGCTTGTCTATAATTTTCTTTCGAATCTCCTGAGACAACTCTTTCCTTCGCTTCCTCTGGTCCATGTTGAGTGTGGTACATACCATGTCACCAAATAACACAGTGACTACCTGGAGCCCTATATATAGGCCCACTGACTGATTACAAGATTGTAGACACCTGTGATGCTAATTAGTGGACACACCTTGAATTAACATGTCCCTTTGGTCACATTATTTTCAGTATTTTCTAGGGGTACCATCATTTTTGTCCAGGCCTGTTCCATGAGTTTATTTTTTAAAATAATTCCGTTGAAGCATGGTTGAAAAGCAATGTCTGACTTTCATTGGTTAACATTCATAGAATTTTTTTTTAAATAATTACTTTTGTCAGATTAAAGTTATTTATGTGACCATTGTGAGTTTTTCTTTCATTGACCGAAGGGTACCAACAATTTTGTCCACGTCATTTTACTGTATGGCAGAAAACGTACAAAGCGCTAGGCTTCTTCGAGTGTATCACAGATGAGAAATCAAAAATGTAAATCGGAAAAGATTCAGTTTTGTCTTAAAACTATTTTGAAAACCTGTATTGCAGTAAGAAAATACCTCAGGACAGAAACGAACACCTAAGCTAATGCTAGTCCACACAGAATGCCTAAGGATTCTGCACATGAAATTAATTTCAAGTAGAGCTGTGCTGTATAAGCTATGCTTATTGCCTGATTTGTCTCAAGCTATTTACAGGTAACTTTGCAGGTTTTAAAGCATTAAAAACTACTAAAAGTATTTAATAATCACTGAAACGCTGTGTAACTTGTCTTGTGGGTGTGTTTAAATGCCATGTCTTGAACAAAGCCATATCTTTTTTTTTTCCTTACATAAAAAGCTGTTTTGACACACTCCAGTCCAGCAGGTGGCAGTAACGAACCAACCGGTCATCAACTCAAAAGAAGGAGAGGAGGAAGTGCTAATCTTGCAAAACCTTGCTAATCTTGAGTTTTACTGCAAGACATTCACAGTTTTGTATTTTCCGTGCATGCTGTGGTGTATTTTAAGAGAATTTATAATTTTTTTCTGCATTTTAATCATGTTTCAGTGGTCGTTTGATCTTACATTTGTTTGTAAAAAAAAAAAAAAAAAAAGAATAATAATAATAAAAAGTCCTGGCTGAGTGCTAGCTTGGTTGTTAGCTTGAGTAATTCCCAGTTGCCTAGCAACAGCATCTCACAACTTAAACCCTTTAAACAGGAACATTTAGTGTTCGTACTTTATTCTGAAGTATAAAAAGAAAAGTATAAAACAGAGAATGGGTGTTTGAGTTAAAGAGACACTTGCTATGGGCGAGAGTATGGAAGTGGCCCCTCTAACACACACAATAGGACCTTCTCAGGACCTTAATTGCTTCATTTTTGGCCCCGCCAAAATATAAAACCATGGTCACACACACACACACACCACTACTACACATTTCTCTTCTCTTGTCTCTCATTCACTTTCCCTCTCTCCGCTCTCATACCCTCCTAACCCTCACCTCTCCTCCCCTCTCCTGCCCTCTCATGAGAAACTTTTCGGAGGCCCCTAACTCCAGCCGGGTGCTGCGGTCTCCTCCCTGGGGGCGTTCTCTTTCTCTTCTTTCACAAAAGGAAAACAACAGCCGTGTTCTCTCCATCTTTCTCTCTCCCTCCATCTCTCTCTCTCTCTCTAACACACACACACACACACACACACAAAACAGTCAGGTCCATAGGGAGCAACGGGGAACAATCACTCACTCAAAACACACACACACACACGCACTCCAAACTGAGTAGTGAGTTAGTGAGTAGTCCAGAGTGAGGGGTGTGAAAGAAAAAAAAAATTTTATCTCAAAAATTATAAAATGAGGTACAATGGTCAGGAACTGAGAGAGGTGATAAAAAGGCAACTTCAAGAAGTAACCCATAGAAAAAAAAAGAAGTTTTATATATATATATATATAGATAGATAGATAGATAGATAGATAGAGAGAGAGAGAGAGAGAGAGAGAGAGATGATATAACTTAAATAGAGGCTCAAAAGACTGGGCTCCTTGGTCATTTCTGATTATGCTGAAGGTGTCCAAAATATGCAATAATCTACTTTAAACAGCTGTATTGAGATATACTCATGCTCTTTAAAGTCTTCATAACGGCTCTAATCTGAGGTGCTGGTTGTTAATGGGTGATTTCTGAGTAGAGAAACGTACTTCTCCTCTGCAGCAGAGGTACGTTTTGCTCTTACTTTCCCGGGAAGGTCTTCCTGAGCGTTTCATCATGGTGCTTGATGGGTTTTGCAAATGCACTGGACAATACTGTTCTTGCAAGAACTGTTCCAGAAAGGCTGACCTCAGTGGCTTAAAATAACAACTGACTGTTGGTGTTACATAATAACCACTTAGTTATTTCATAGTTCCCCAGGATTGTTGTAGACTTAAAATAAAGCATTAAACAAAGCGGTAGTGCATATATATATATATATATATATATATGTAATCTCACCTCTATCTAAGTTTGACAAAACTTTCTCCAAAATTCGGTAATAACTCCAAACTCCTGGCTTGACGTTCATGAGCCTGAAAAATGTCCCACGTCTGGGATTTTGCCAAACACTGAGCTTCATGCTTATACTGTACGTATTTTATTATTTAATATTTGTATGACAGACATCTTCAGCATATCCAAAACTCTGAGCTTGTTGTCATTTCAAAGAGAAAATACTGCAGTGAGAGTGTCCTCAGGGACTATCTCAGGGTCCTGTCTCTCTCTCTCTCTCTCTCTCTCTCTCTCACACACACACACAAGCACAATCACGCAAACACGCCATGAAGACCAGAGGGAGCAGCTGGAGACCTCACACACCAACACCCACTAAAAATACTGATCTTCCACCTGCCTGCCAAGCGCACACTAATCAATCACTCGCACACACGGATGCGCCACGAGCAGACGACTGCACGCTGACTAGCTGGCCAGGCTGACTGGAAAGATTAAGCACAATATTTTAATGCCTTGGATTTTATCGACTTATAATAAACTAAACTCCCTAGATGAGATGATTTATACTGATGCAGTGCAGGCACATGTCCTGGATAAAGTTCGACGTCCTGAATGTTGTGACTAGTCATCCTAGGTGTCAATAGTTTTGCACAGAAATATATGTGAGAGGGAAAGAAATCATGGAAGAATTGTCTTGTCTTTTTCTATAGTATAGAACCCGCAAATAAATAAATAAATAAATAAATAACTGACAGATTTAGCAGCAAAAATTACACCATTGTAATAAAATCTAATCATTTCACTACTTATATTGAAGTACTTATATTATATTCAATACTTTATATTAATTTACCCACAGTGTCAATTTAAAAGTTCTAATACTTTGTACCATTTTACATTTCCCGCCCTTTGTTCCACTTAATAAAATTAAGTAATTTGACACACATTCCAGTCAAACCTCACTTTATATTTACTACGAATAAAGTATTGGCACCCTTGTCTTTATCTGTGTTATTATTACAAGCCAAAAACTGTCTCTTGTAATTACACTTCTAGCGAATGAAGGTATAAAACTTATTTAAATCAAACAGTCACATGTTTTAAAGAAGGCCGTACGATCCCGGCTGAGGTGGCTCGGAGCCCACTGCACCCGTTCATGCGAACATTCAGTGAGTGGAACCCCTGATCCTTGAAAATAGACGGCTAACTTGTCGCCCACTTACGGAAGAGACGCATCCGTCTGTGGGAATTGTACACACAATTATTCGCCAACACCACTTGCACGTTACAGGAACTCAGCTAGGAGTTTTCGCCACGTCCTCTGTACAATCCTGACCTCACTCCAAGCCATTTCCACATGTTTTGACTATTAAAGGAGTTCCTGGGAGGCCGGCGTTTCTGATCATGACTCCGGCGTACTGAGAAAACTTTCTACCTTGATTGTATTGAAGCACTAGTGAAACACTGGGATAAGTGCATTAGTGTAGCGCGGGATCATATAGAGAAACAAAGGGAGCTTTATTCTTATAATTGTGTTCCGTTATTCTGTACAATCAAAAGTCCCAGTTTGACTCGAACGCCCTTGTTACATAGTAATATTCCTTCTGTCATGTCACAGCGCTGCAGCATGAGGTCTGAGAGGACACTTTCAGCCATCCAGTCTCAACATCAAACAGATTCCTGACCCTGACTCCCCACTGTCCTTTCCATATAGTCTACATTTTACAACACCCCCTCCCTTTCAGAAACACACACTCATGCACACACTTGTGTGGTATAGTCGGTCCAGGCAAACAACTGTTTTTAAGATGGTACACGAGTAAATAAGCGAAATAAGTCATTAAAAAAAACATTGTCACAAAAAAACACAGATTAAGAATTACTGCAATCATCTTCGAGCAAGTGAAATTTGTATTTTTTTTAAATCACACGTATGCGTATGTTTGGCGCTGGTTTAAAAAAAAATAACAACACGGATAACAAAGCGGCCCCAGAAACCAGACAGCTTGAAAAAGAGGGAGGCGGAAAAAACGCACGCCGTCAGCACGCGCTGCCTCCAAGTTTAACACGCAATTAAATATTAAGCGATCTTAGAAACGCTTTGTTGAACTCAAAACAAAGCAAATGCTTCCAAATAAATATTTATGGTCAGACGTACATCTTGCTCCGTTTTGTTCTTTCTCCCTCAACACTGTGAAAACCATTAAGCTCACAGGACTTAATAATTTATGTGAAAACACACACACACACACACACACACATGCACGCACACATATGCACGCACACATATGCACGCACATACACACTCACACACACGCACACAAAACTCTGCTGAGTCCAAATTGTTCAAACAGTGCAAGTCTTTCAGCAGGGATCTGCACGCAGCTTTGCCAAATCACTTCAAACCATCTGGCAAATGCGCACGTGTTCCTCAAGGCCTAGTTCTCCAAAAAAGATCTCTTCTAGGCTCCTCATTAGAAGTCAATGAGATCGCTTAAATCTGTCTCGAGGATTTGGATTACCATCCTGTTCCGGCGAGACACGGAAGAAAGGACGTACAGTATATGAGTAAAGCTTTGGTTGGCTAAAGGAACCGTCAGATTTCGAAACCCCGAGCTCTTTAAAAAGCACCAAATGACGCCAGAAGTGTCGGCTTGTGCGCTGCAGGTAAAAGTGAAAACGTCTTAGTAGAAAACGTCTCCACCGAATAAAGACTTCAAGAAATGACGCCATGCTGCGCGGGTCCATCCTGCAACGTTCATCCTGGAACTAAACCAACCGGACAGAACCGAGTGCCACGTGACTCGAGGCTCGTCTCGTGGGTTCTCAGGTTACGGATATGATATGATGATCATGTGTGTCTCTCCATCTGTCTATGTGTCTCTTCTTCTTCATGTCTCTCTCTCTCTATGGATGTCTTTATCTCCGTGTATCTTTCTTTATATGTGTATCTCTCTTTTTGTTGTTGTCCGTTTCATGTGTCTCCTTCTCTATGTCTTTGCATGTTCCTCCTCATCTGTGTCTCTCCCTGTATGTCTCTCTTGACATATGCATCTCTTTCTCTCTCTCTCTTCTCTTTCTCTCCAGCTTCAGCTTCTCTGAGTCTTTATGTGTCTCTCTCTCTCTTTCCCCAGGCACTGAATCTGTCTGTTTCTCTCCCTCTTTCTGTATGTGTCTCTCTCTACATATGTATCTGCTTACATGTCTCTCTCTCTCTCTCTCTCTCTCTCTCTGGTTGAGTCTCTTGACATACAGTACGTATTCCGCTCACTGTCTCTTTTTGTGTCTCTATCTTGCTCTAAGTGTCTCTACTTCGTGTATGTGTGTGTCCCTTTATGTTTCTTTTAATTTGTCTATCTATCTGATTGAGTCTCTCTCTCTCTCTAGCTCTATCTGTCTCTAGCTCTCTCTTCCTCTGTCTATGTGTCTCTGCCTGCACGTGTCCCCCTTCTATGCCTTTGTGTGTTTTCCTTCATTTGCATGGACATCTCACGATGTGTGTATCACTCTCTTTCTCTCTCTATACTCTACGTCTCTCCACGTGTCACTTTCTTTATCTATGTTTATGTGTTATCTCTCTGCGCCTCTGTGTGTCTCTCTGTCATCTTTACATGTGTAGCTTTCTCTCTTAAAAGATCATTTTTTTAAAAACTTTGAAGTTAAGATAATTACGTCAATTTTTTTCACAAATAGTTCAGACTATGGGAATAAAAATTTTTAATATCATATTTCGACAGGAAGACGCAAACCTTTTAACTGATATCATTTTACTATTAAAATTTCATCACTGACTTTATGTAATTTCTCTTATAAATACTGGATGGGGAGTTTTTTTTTCTTCTGAATTTTCTCCTAAGGGTGTGTAAACTTTTGCACACCATTGAAAATAACTGCAGACGAAAAACAACATGGGATAATCTTTAACCATATCTCAGCAATGATTCTCTATGTCTTTTTGTTTTATTACAATGCCCTTCACAATCTAAGTCCAGCTGCAATAAAAAAAATAGTACATTTTAAAAAACCCTACATCCAAGTATAGCTGGGAAGTTCTGCGTAACGAGCGGCCTTCGGTACTAATCTAATCACTCAGCATACTATAATGCTTCCGATGCCTTCATAACAGTGGGCTTTAGACTCTACCCGAGTATGACCGGTATGACTGTACCAACATTCACTACAATGTTTTTTTTTTTTCCCCTTTTCTTCCGGTTTCCTGTATATCCAAGAGGTCAGGTAGCTTTTCACCTGTTTAATTTTATTTCCTCCCTATACCACTCAAGGCTAGCAAATGACCTTCCACGCCGGCAGTCGCAGAGCCTCAAGTGAATACAGTCTACTATCATATGACGTTTTATTGGAGGAAGTAACATATCAACGTTGGTTTTATTTATTTTTCATATGCATATATCCCTAAGGAAAGCTGTTCTGGAAGAGATCTTGCAAAAACAGTATTGTCAAGTGCATTTGCAAAACCCATCAAGCACCATGATGAAACTGGCTCTCATGAAGACCTTTCCAGGAAATCAAGACCAAAACTGAGCTCTGCTGCAGAGGAGAAGTTCGTTTAGAGTCACCAGCCTCAGAAATCACCAATTAACAACCAGCACCTCAGATTAGAGCCGTTATAAAGGCTTTAATATCAACTGAGATTATTGCATATTTCCGATGGCTTCAGCATTGTTTTACAGCGTAGAACGAAACAAAAATCAGGAAATACCATGCAATTACAAGGTGTGTCCAAACTTTTGACTGGTACTGGATGACACCACCAATCAGACAGATGAAGACATCATTTGCATCACTAGAAAATCCATAACAAAATGGCAGAACTTTAGAAGCTTCAGCTTGGGAGTTTACTGTCCACTGATAAAAAAAATAAATAAATAAATAAAGGTTCCTCTTGAGTTCTATAACAGTTAATGGTTCAAGCTTTTTAAGAAGGCTCCATGTACTTAGATCATGGTGTGCAAGGAAGAACTCTCTACTCTAGGTTTCTCCTGAGAACCTTTAATATAGAAACACAGATTTGACAAATATCTTTCACTGGATATTCATCTCCATGGTCATCAATCCAATCTGGGTGCTCTTCGGAGCAATCCGCTGTTTAAGGTTCCTCAAAGGTTCTTATAAGGGCTAGAGACTTCCATTTGAATCATGGTGTAATAGGAAGGCCTATCAATTCTAGGTTACTAGAGGGAATCTTTAGTAGTTTCCCAAGCATAACTCAGATTTGAGAAATCTCCTTCACCGGATATCCGTCTCCATGGTCATTAATCTTAGTTCCCCCCTTAGGAGTAGACCAACATTTAAAAAGTTTGCTCAAGGGTTCTTTTAAGGGATAGAGATTTCACAACATGGCGTCATCTCTCTAATCCAGGTTTATACGAAGAATCTTTAATAGTTTTCCCAGTTTTAGAAATCCAGATTTGACTGGTCCCATCCATTGGACATTCTCCTCCATGATCATCAATCTGCATTCCCTTTGGAGTAGTCTACTGTGAAAAGTTCCTCAAGGGTTCCTAAGGGTTTTTTTCCCATTCGAAACATGGAGTGAACCAAAGATTTCTCCATTCTAGCTTTCTATGAGGAGCCTTTAATATTTTCCCCAGAATAAGAAACTCAGGTCTGACAAATCTCTTTCAATGGATGTTCATCAATCTGTGTTCTCTTGGAAATGGTTAACTGCTAGAGAGAGAAAAAAAAAAGATTCCTTAAGGGTTCTTATGAGAACACCAATATGACTTCTTTTGGAAGGAGCCAAGAATAGAAAAAAATGGCTTCTTAGGAGTATTTATAATGGGGAATTATTTAAGATTTCCAGGAGATATATCCTCTTGGAATATGTTGTGAAAGAGCATTCTCCATTGTAGATTTCTACAACTTTAGTTACGTTCAGGCAACTTATCCAGAACAACTTAGTTTTCTATCTCATTGTACATCTGAGCGGTTTAATGGTTAAGGGCCTTGCTCAAGGGCCCAACAGTGGTAACCTGGTGGTCGTGAGGTTTGAACCTGAGCCCTGCTGAACCATAGTCCAATACCATAACCACTGAGAAGCTTTCTTCTCTTGGTAGTAGTCCGCTGTTAGAAGTAGGGCTCCTCAAGAGTTCCTTTAATGGTTGAAGATTTCTGAGGGGCTTCTAAAGGGGAGTCAGTTATGAAAGGAAGCAAGCCTTCCATTGCAAGTTTCTATATGAATCTAAGAACCTGTATTATGAAAAAATCTTTCCTTGGACATTCATCAGCATTTTCATTAAATATGGTTTGCTTTGAGTGTAAGGCACTGTTTTGCAAATCGTTCCTCTAAGGGTTTCTTCACAATTTTCTGATCATATTTGAACATTTTGTGTAAGAAAGTCCCTTCTTTCTAGGTTTCTATGTAAAACTTTTGTGTCCCTTCAGTTGGAACATTCATTCTAACAAATCATCCACCCTTGATTGAATTTTCATTGGATTCCATTTTCACAATCTGGTTTCTCAATCGAGCTTTCTATACGAGTTCAACCTACTCAGTGCCTTTTGCTAAAAAGGAAAAGAAACCCATTAGTTTCCGGGTCCCATGTAGTGGAGTATACTACTATGAACTTTCTATGGACATTTCTATGATGTATGATACCAATCAAAGTGTAAAGTTCGACATTTTCAATGACAGCTCCAGAACTTGACCCTAAAATCAGCTGCTTTCAGAATTTGCAATTGGTCAATCATATTTAAAAACAAAACTTACAATAATCCAGATATACTAAAAAATGGATATTGTGCCATATTTCATCAATCCACCAGTATTCTATCTTGATATCACCCAGCACTACTACATAGAACTTTATACGCTTTCCCCTCACACAGCCAAACCAAAGATCGGTTTAAGGGTTGTAAGAGTGCACCTACTATCCAAGCGGGAATAAATCATAGCCTTAGAGAGAGTCAGAGCAACATTTCCGTCTGCCATGTCTTTTAAACTGTCACAGGAACAAAATTACACAATAGCCCCGGCCAAGCATGAAGCTGCCTTCAAATCTGCTCCCAAAAAAAAAAAAAAAAAAAAAGCCGCATAGAAGAAATGCTGCTTTCTAAATAAGACGGCTCCAAAAAAAAAAATTTTTTTTAATGCATCACTATATGGACGAGTAATGCAACGTTATGTGTGTGAGTGCCATAACATAAATATCCTGTCCATTATCAGCACCAAGGTCTTGTGTTTAGCTCTTCCATAAACATTTGCCGGTTTCTGTCAGAAAGAGGTGAAAGAATATTTGCATGCATCTTAAAAAAAAAATTTAAAAAAAACCTGCAAAGTGGCCCTGCTTTTTTTTTTTTTTTTTTTAAAGCAGACTTTTTAAGAGCGGTCTGACGGCTCTCACCCCACATCCACCAACCGACTACAACCCCCACCCCTCCCCATGCCCACCCCACCCCTTTTTCGCCTCCTCAAAAACTCTTTTGAGACACGACGGACCCGCGACCTAAAAAGAGGCTTATGCTTCCTCAGAAGTGCTTCCAGAGCATTACGGCGCTTCTCAAACAGCGACGTTCTTGTGTGTTTACCAGGATGCCAAATCACAGACAGGCTCGTGCTCCCTCCCTTCCCTTCCCCTCCTCCTTTACTCGGTTGCACAATGCAACCCTGTCACCAGCCCGTCATGCTTTCAAGCCCACCGTGATCCATCGCTTTCCATAGAGCGGCGCGTCTGTTCTGAACCTTGACACATTCTTTCCTCTGTTCCTCCGCTTAGATAAACCCTCCTGCATCTGACGGTGAAAAAAAAAAAACTTCACCTTTCGTCTAAACACAGAGGCGTTCTGCGAGTCGAGTCCGACTATATTTCATGCATTTTTTTTCTCTCTTTTTCAGCACAAAAATGACTGCCTGTCAGGTAAACAGACTGGACCTTTGTAAACCTCTTAACCAGATGTCTCGCAGCCCATCATTCATTCTCATGAATATGGTTGACTACTTTCATGACAACAATAAAAAAAAAAAAACTTTGGTGTGAAAACCACCCCCACACATAGACACACACACACACACACACACACACACTCCCCCCCCCCCCAAAACCCCCCGCCCCTTTCCCAGACTCTTCCTTTCAGCCAAAAATAAAGATTTCCTGTCAGGTGCAAATAGACTTTGGTCCTTTGTAAAACTCCAAACTCGATGCTTCCCATCATTCTCAGAAATGCATCAGACTACTTTCATGGCAGCAGTGTTTTTTTTTTTTTAAATGCACACCCCTAAGTTTGGTGTGAAGTACTTTTTTCCTTCCCATCATCTCCCTCCCTTTTTTCAAATTCCACGACAACTTCGCCTCGTCTTTCGTCTAAACACAGAGACGTTTTACTCAAGCAGAGGACACTTTGGGTACATCTGACTACTTTTATGATTTTTTTTTTTTTTTATCAAAATACGATTGCCTGTCAGGAGCGAGCGGGTTCTGGACTTTTTGTAAAACTCAAACAGACGCCTCACATCTCATCATTCTCATGAATACCGTCATCCAAAAACAAAACTTTTTTTTTTTTATGTATCTCAAGTCCTTCTTTCAGTCAAAAATATTAAATAAATAAATAAATAAAAACAGCAGGGTTCCAGCACCATCAATGCTTGGACCCATAAAAATGATTTCCTGTCAAGTGCAAATATTCCGTTTCTTTGTAATATTCCAAACTTGATGTTTCATATGAGTCATACGGAACGCATCAGACTAGTTTTTTTTTTGTTTAAGAAGTGTGTCAGAGCGCTATAATTTTCCCCATATCACTTCCCTTTTAACCCCCCCCCCACCCCCCAAAAGCCCCCCAGGTGCAAACAAACTCTGGACATTTTGTTAAAAAAAAAAAAAAGCATCTCTTAAGCAGACATTTCCCCCTCCCATCATTCACAGGAATAAACATTAAGAAAAAAAGAAAAAGTTCCCGGCTCTACCTCAAGCTTCAAAGGAAGCATTTGCAATTGTAGAGAGCCCGTTGGCAGGCATTTTAAAAGCCATTCATTAGCGGGTGTGTGGATTCAAAAAAAAAAATTTTAAAAAAAATTTTAAAAACCTTCTCCCATCGCGGCTCAACATAACGGTTTTGCCTTTTGTAGTTACGCTCGGGCCGCAAAAACAAAGCGTCTTTTTTTTCTCTCTCTCTCTCTGTTGTGTGTTCCCAGCTTGCTACGCAATACACACTCGGTATTGTTCTTGATTATCGAAAGAGCACAATGCCAAGATCGTTCTCCAAGAGCAGGAACCCATTAAGAGGGGGGGAAAAAAGGAAAAAAAATGGGGTGGTCTTCAAGCCAAAGAAAATGCCAAAGCCGGGAAACAATTAAGCATTACAAGAGGAATATTTACACCAGATTGCTGATGCTGTCTAAAACAACTGCAGCATACAAGTTGTTTTTCTTATTATTTTTCTGAATGATTCCATCAGGAACCATTTTTAGTTTCCTTTCTATAACCTTTTCCTCAAATACGCGTTACGTAAACCTCTGTGGTGCGAAAGCGTCCTTCATGTTTTCATTCTTCATCGGGAAACGTTCAGCTAAACAGAAAAAGAGATTTGAAGAAGAGATTTAATCCACTTTTTTTTTTTTATCTTGCCTAGCATTCGTGACCAATTTAAAGTGTTAACGATAAAACAAGATAAAGCAAGAAATCTTACTAGATTGTAAAAAAAAAAAAAAAAAAGCAAGTAGATTGCTAAATTTCCATTTTAAAAACTTTCTGTATAACTGATCTGGCACAGGATTTACGCCGGATGCACTTCCTGTCGCAACCCTGCCGTTTCCTAACCGGTCTCGGGACCAGAACTGCGTGCAGTAGTGGTGTTGTCTGGGGCGCAGGGTTAAGGATCTTGCACAAAGACCCAACTGTGGCAACCCGACAGATGCAGGGCTCGAACCCCTGACCCTCTGGTTGAACAAATCCAGAACCGTAACCACCTGAGCCACCACTTACCCCCTTCAAAGCCCTCAACTAAGTTGTGAATTCAATTTTAACTTACAGCAGATTCTCAATATTTCAATTTAACAAATCAATATGGTCATTATTTTAACTTAATACCTTTATAAGGGCATTGATGGCTGCTATGCGGAAGGCCTGCGTTTAATTTCCTCCCAACGCCAATTTTTTACCAATACTTATGACCAATCGCTAGGTGCACAGGCTGTGTGTTGACCAAATTCCATTAAAACAGCATCTTGAAAATAGCTTATGGAGTTATAAATATAGAGTGTAGAGTGTTAATTATGATAAAATTAGATGATTAAGTTGAAATTCACTCATTCATCGTCTATACCGATTTTTTTTTCTGTATACAGTGTTGTGGGGGGACCTGGAGCCTATGAGAGAGGAGACTTGGGGCACGAGGCGGGGTGCCAATCCATCACAAGGCACACACATTCACACTACGGGCAATATGGGAACGCCAATTATCCTAATCTGCAGGTCTTTGGACTGTGGGAGGAAACCCACTAAGCACGGGGAGAACATGCAAACTCCATGCACGCAGACCCGAGGCGGGACTCGAACCCTCGACTTTGGAGGTGCGAGATGTCAGTGCTGACCAGTACGCCACCGTGCGGCCTAAGTTGAAATTATTAAGCCTAAATAGCAAGATAAAATGTAGACGACAACAAAATATTCTGAAACAGATGGCGACCCGGTTAAAATATTCAACTCAAACTGAAATAAGAATCATGGAATAATATAACTAGTGACTGAGAACAAGAAGTCGAAAACAATGATATATTAAGTCCGAGTTGTGAAGTCGCACACGAGCTCTTGTCGCATCTCATCTCCACGGTTTATGGGTTCGAATCTCCTTGGAGCTCTTGGGGATATTCCTGTTCTCTCTGTGCTTGGTGGGTTTCCATGGAAAAGCGCGCACCGAACGCACGCACGCACGCACGCGCGCAACAGGAGAGCTTCCACGCAAATGCACAAAAACCAACTTGGAATAAAAATGAAATACAAAAACATATGACAGACGCGAGCGGGTTCTCGCGCGTCCACACCAGGACACGAGCCAGGACACCCCGGGGTTCTTACCCTCGCCGATGTCCCGCAGGTACTTTTCTGTGCGCAGTCCTGCTGCTCCAGCCGCGCGCCCGTGCAGTAATACTTCTGCTTGACCAGCCAGTCGTCCAGTCCTCTCCTCGCCAAGCAGGCATTCACTACAAAACTATCACCTGCAGCACGGACAAGCAAGAGAACTCCATTTAACGCAAGATAATTAACAAATCAAATGATAAAGTCTAACTTTAAACTTGTGCTTTGCGCCATGAGGAAGCGCGCGGGGGGATCTGAGCGCATTCATAGCAAAAAAAATCTCTGAACGCAACTCCTCACTCACCTTCCGGGCTTTCCCTCGGTTTACAGATTGCAGCTTTTAACAGGAGAAAAGCAGAAAAACAAAATGTTTTTTAAAAAAATGAATGAGAAAATGAGGTTGGAATGGATGCAAGTGCAATACTAAAAAAACACACAAGAAATCATTTTTAAAAAGCATCAAAGGGGAAAGAAGCATAGCCTTACCATGTTTGGAATGGAGTTTACCCATTTCTCCGCATCAGACTGCAGGAATAAACCATCAGATCGGCGTTTAATCCAACAAAAAGCCAACGCGATCCGCGAGGACACCGAAACACACAGACGCACGCGCGCGCGCGCTCACATGCGACACGGAGCCAGAGCGCGAGTGGAGCTTTGATCCCCCTCACGAGCGTAGTCTCCCGCCCAGCCCCACCCCCTGCTACCCCAAGGGTTGCCAGATTCACTGCTTTTTTTTTTTATCCTCCTGATCTAATCAGTTTAACCGTGACACCACAACATTGGGCTGATTCCGCTGGATAAGGTGTTTCCATGATTCGGTGATTTTGAATGAGTTTTAGGTAAAACTATTGGTTAATGATATGAGTTCCTATGTATATAAAAGTATTTGAATTCAGTTGGTTACTGAATTCAGGTGTGACCCCTTATTCCTGGTAAAGGGCAATCTTAATGCCTCAGCATACCGAGACGTCTTGGACAATGCTGTGCTTCCAACTTTGTGGACACAGTTTGGTGAAAACCCTTTTCTATTCCAATATGACTGTGCCCAGTGCACAAGGCAAGGACTATAAAGACATGGTTTGATGAGTTCGGTGTGGAAGAACTTGACTGGCCCAAACGTAGAGCCCTGACCTCAACCCTTTGGGATGAACTGGAATGGAGTTTGCGAGCCAGGCCTTCTCGTCCAACATCAGTGGTGACCTCAAAAAATGCTCTTCAGAATGAATGGTCACGAATTCCCACAAAATCCTGTGGTCAGCCTTCCAAGAAAAGTGGAAGCTGTTACAGCTGCACAATGGGGACTGACTCCATATTGAAGTGTATGTATTTGGATATTGCAGGTTTGGCCAATTACTTTTGTCCATATACTGTATTTAATGGGGTGGCACGGTGGCTTAGTGGTTAGTTCTATCGCCGTGTATCTCCAGGATCAGGTTTCGATTCCTGCCTTGTGGTCCGTGTGTTGCATGTTCTCACCATGCTTGCTGGGTGTCCTCCGGGTACTCCGGTTGCCTACAACAGTCCTAAGACATGCAGAGTAGGCTAATTAGCGTTCCCAAACTGCCCGCAGTGTGTGAATGAGCGTGTGTATGTATGTACCCTGCGATGGCTTGGCACCCCATCCAGGGTGTACCCCGCCTTGTGCCCTGCCACCACCATGCTTTTAATGGATGCAGAGTTGGCGCTTTACAGCTCCAGGGTCATTGGTAAGATCCTGAGCTCAAGTTGTTCTATGTATAGTATTTATCATGATTCTTTCATGTTCACCTGTCCTTTAGGTTTTCCAGGTTTATCAACCGTGTAACCTCTCTTTTTACCACTGACGGCCCACTCCTGTCCACAACGCCTTTAAGTACTGTCTACTTCCACAATGAAAGCCATTAGTTAAAGAGTCCTACACATCTACTTCTAACCACACAAGTTTTCCCTTTATGTAGAACCACATGGTCATAATATTTTACTAAATTGTCCGGTTATGGTGGTCAGGGTACGGTTCAACATATATGGTGCGCAAAACAACTACATCAGCAAAACAAACACAAAGCAGCTTTAAAGAAATACAGATTTAGATTTAGATCCTTAATGAGCAAGACAGAGGCAACAGAAACAAGGCAAACCTCCCACACATTAGATGATAAGGAAACTTTGACACCTTCTATCCTTGTCTATACTTTTTATCCTTTTCTTAATCAAATGACTATACTACAAAGCCTAAGAGTGTGTTGAACTAACATTGCATATGAGCATATTGGAAATGACAAATAACAGTTCAAAGTAATGTTGGAACTTGTAATTTCTCGCCTACAACCAGTAAAAACCACCGAAAACAACAACCCTCTCATCTTAGGGCTCTTCTCAACTGCCAGTTCCTTCCCTGTTTATGGAGTGAAATCGAATCAACATAGTACTATTGGCTTTAAATGAATTACAATACAGAGTGCACAGTTTAAACTATAACAATGATCATAGTAATCACTGCTTTGAAAAGCTAGTCATGAATATATATATAGCTTGTTACTAGTGCTCTTTTCCATTGTTCGTTGATGTTGTTGCATGTGATCTTTGAAATTAATTATAGTAAACTGAACCAAACGTGATCAGGTCTGGAACTGTAAATGTGCACAAAAAGTAGCTTTATATGAGCTTTATAGGCTTAAAGTCCAAATATGACACTATAACACTATACGTTTTCCAAGACACAACCTGAGAGATGAGAGATGGTTGTCGACTTCAGGAGGACACGGAGCAACCTCTCTCCACTGAACACAGACAGCTCCTCGGTGGAGATCGTCAAGAGCATCAAATTCCTGGGTGTCCACCTGGAGGAGAACCTCACCTGGTCCCTCAACACCAGCTCCCTGCACAAGAAAGCCCTCATGAGAAGGCTGAGGAAAGCCCAGTTTCCACCACCAATCCTCACCACCTTCTACAGAGGAACTATCAAGAGCATCCTGAGCAGCTGCATCACCGTCTGGTTTGGGATTTGTACCATCTCGGACCGCAAGGCCTTACAGCAGATAGTGAGGACAGCTGGGAAGATCATCGGGGTCTCTCTTCCCTCTACTGTACACATCTACACCACATGCCGCAAAGCCACCAGCATTGTGGCTGAGCGGACACACCCATCACACACTCTCTTCACCATCCTGCCCAGACTGTGCAACAGCTTCTACCCACAATCCATCCGGCTACTCAACACAAAGGGACTGGACTGATGAACACACACACACACAAAATCACTCAGACGAACTCAATAACATCGGGACTGAACTGATTAAACACACACACACAAGCAAACACACTGATTAACAACCATCTCACCTCAGGTGAGGCACATCTAAAATTGTAAAAATTGTTCATACCTTGCTGAAACTGCTCTTTTTACACAATATTTATTGCTGTTATTTGCACAAAAGTATTTTTTCCATCACTGCTGCTACTTTCCATGAATGTTTAATGTTTACTCTTTCTCCTCCCACTACCTCAACTCACTACCTCATTACCACAAAAGTATTGAAATGTGTTACGTTGTGTTGTCACTCTGTCGCTCTGTCTGCACGTGCACTTTATGTTGTCTTTTGTTGTCTCTTTTTGTAGAGAACTAGATAGTTTTTTTGGTTAATTTAAAATGGAAATCTGTCATGTCTCAGCTAGTCAGCTAATTAGGTCTCTTAATTAGCTAGCTAGTTCTTATCTTAATTTATGTTGTAAAAGTATGTTGCATCTTGGTCCTGGAGGAACATTGTTTCATTTCACTGTGTACTGTACTGTATATGGTTGAAATAACAATAAAGACGTAATTGATGTGACTTGACTTGACTTTTTATCACTTCCAACATCAAATTGATGGAAATAACACAATTACTGTAAAACTGCAACTGGAATATGGCGTAATACTTCTGAGATGTGGACAAACTAAAACACTGACAATGACAACTCAATCCATGATAACACCAGTTCTATATGCACTATAATGGTAGCTCAACATCAGCACTTACTGAGATCACTGAATAAACATCTGGTCAGCACTAGTCCCAGGGTGACCCCTTGTCCACTGGGCTGGGTAAAATAGTGATGACAGATAGGGTGGTATGTGCAAAGTGTGGCATTGTGGCTAAGTTTGCATGTTCTCTCTGTGCTTGGTGGGTTTTCTCCGGGTCTTGCTGGTTTTTTCTCCCACAGACAAAAAAAAAAAGACATGCAGGTTTAAAGAACAGGAAAAGAACTTATTAATACAAAGAAAAGAAAATACTTATTTTGTCATCAGCCAAATACACTCCCAAGTTCGGTAATCAGGAAGTGAATCACAGATGAGAAATGTTAAAAAAAAAAAATCTGATGAATATTAAGTTTGGTCTTAAAACGACTCCAGCGCATTATAATTCACTTATACCACTTCAGCGCTGTTATTTCAGAGGGGAAAATATGAATTAATCCCAGTAAAAACATTCAGTTTAGGTTTTCTAATGAATATCTATTGGTGCAGGTGTCTGTTCACATACAACACGTATCTTATTAGTGTCTTATTTTACAGAAGATTATTAATAACTGTTAATAACATCGCTTTTACTTAAACATTTAGATTTCACTTATGGTGCAGGCTAAACTATCTAAGTACTGCAAAAGTTTAAATGAATTCTGTCCAGCGGTAGATTTAAGACGCGCCCACAGTTTGACACATGCGCGGTCTGCTGTCAGAACCTGCGGTTAATAATCTGGCACATAACTTATCAAAATGTTGAGTAGAAGAGACCTTATGAAATTTGGCCCAAACTGGGCCAGAATAATTTCTGCTATCTGGGAGCAGGTCACAAAAAATTCCAGTCCAACTGTAAATAGACAATAGTTCATTTACTTCAGGCAAACACCTGTGGGCTGTTTCATTAGATTCTGTCCAGTAAGTTTCACGTGATGCTGTGACAGACTGACAGACTTTTTTTTTTTCCGAGACTGGTTTCTCGTCCTCCAATGTATGAAACGTAAAGATATCATCGAAAGAGCGAGTTCTGACCAGTGTACAGACAAAACGTTGATTTTATTTATAGACAAAGAGAGAGATATCAGGGGTTCGTATCAATCTGGCAACATCCATGCCTCGGTCCTGTGGAGAGGAGGCGCTTACCCAAAGTGTTTTATTGGACCGAGGCGGTGCATGAAAGCAAGCTGGGAGTCTTTTGGAGTCTGTGGATGTTAAATTAAAATAAACAAGTAATTAAATAAATAAATACACACAAAAGATGTAAAAATCCAAACCAACTATAAAATGTCTCCTTATTTACCAAGACTCAAGAAATTATTAAAGGAAAACTCTGGTTTAATGAATGTGTTTAGTTGTTCTGGTGCTGGTTAGTTAGCATGTAGCTGCTTGTGAGGAGTTAGTGGTTGTTTGGCACTCTGAAGTCATAAGGGGGTATGGATAAGGAGGTGGGCGAGCTGGACAGAAGGAAGGGCTAAAGCCCCGCTGGATCGTTCTTCTTTACGTAGATATGAAGGATATTTATCTGTCGCGGTGGTGTATTGGTTAGCACTGTCGCCTTGCACCTTCACGGTCTGGGTTTGATTCCCATCTTGAATCTGTATGCATGGAGTATGAATGTTCTCCCCGTGCTTGGTCGGTTTCCTCTGAGTACTCTGGTTTCCTCCCATAGATTAGGCTAATTGGCGTTCCCAAATTGCCCATGGCATGTGAACGAGTGTGTATGTGTGTGTGTGTGCCCTGTGATGGATTGGCATCCAGTCCAGGGTGTACCCTGCCTCCTTCCCTAAGTCTCCTGGGATAGGCTCCAGGCCCCCCGCGACCCTGAATACAGGATAAAGCGGTATAAATGATGAGTGAGTAGTGTGGGTTGTCCGTGTGTTCATGTTACTCCAACACCTCTAGCGTATTTGTAGCAGTCCCGTAACTTTCACATCATCTTACGTCATCATATTAGACGCACAGATTAGCAGTCTTTACACTCCAAGATGACTTTTATTTTAAAAAAATAATAAAATAAAATAGATTTAACTGCCAGAAAATTGTGGTCACTGTGGGACTTAAAACCCATGATGTCACATCAAAAAATCTAATCAAAATAATTATTTTATAATGTTTGCCTTTTGTTCACAATAGCAAAAATTATACATGGCACAAATATACAACCACACACACACATGCACACACACCCTGAGAGACTGAGAGAGAGATACGAGTCAGCCAAGCGTGCCTCATACTGTCATGCTTGAACAGACCTAAGACCTCCTGTCACTCCAAACAGAAGACCTGACTTGATAAAAAGGAAGCTGGTGACATGTGAGCATAGATTACACAGCGTAGCTGTCTCTCTGATCTGATGTGTAGCATCGTCTCTGTTTAGATAGCTTGATGTGTGTATTAGCAGCATTATATACTATATATTACTTTAAATAGCACTGCCATTCTATACTATTAAGGTAGCAGCCCAGATCGCACCTGGATGAGGGAGTTCAGGGAAAGGTGTGGCTCTATTGGTGCTCTTGCAGCAATAATAATAATAATAATTATTATTATTATAATAATAATAATTTTAATAACACAAGTTTAAAGACATGCTTGCTTCAATTGTTTTAGTTCTTTTTTCCCCACAAATGTTTAGTTGCCCAGGTAATAATGTATGTAATAAATGTGTTGTGTAATTTTTAATTGTAGACTCCATAAATATGCAATAATTGTTCAGGTATGTGGACTGCTCATGGGCCATCATTCCATGTGCTAAGGGGATCTGATGAACATGGTAAAGTTTGGCCCAAACTGGGCCAGAATCATTTCTGCTATCTGGGAGCAGGTCACAAAGAATATTTAAAAAATTCCAGTCCAACTGTAAATAGACAATTGCAAGACTAGCAATTATAAATTGACATTTTTTAAGGAGACACCGTTCACTGCACTGATATTAAAGTCATAGTTAATCCATTTTTAGCCACATCTTTATCTACTGTAGCTGTAGTGCATGTACAGTATGTCCCTTCTATTACTGAAAGAAATAACAAATAAAAAAAAGAATGTTAACTAAAATAGTACCTATAATAGTGGAATAATGGCAGTCTTTTTGAGGGAATTCTTTTATAAATTCCTTAGTTAAGTATAACTGCAAATCAAGCTTTAATCAACAACATATGTCCTCAGCTGGTTGATCTTGATCTCAGATTAGTGTTTTACTTGATACTGTATGTTTTTTTCCTTCAGTCATGTGATTTTAATAAACTTATTTACAGAAAGCTACAATCATGCTTTTATGACATACGGTGTATCTGTAATTATAATATCCTTTTTTTTTTCTCACAAGAGCTCCCAGTGAAAATAAAAAGAAACTCCAGAGCTTTAACCCATCCATTATTATTATTGATTAATAGAAGGATGATTAATAGAAGTATGGAATAACCTCACCAACCTAATTATATTTATTGCTTTTCTATTAATATTATTTTGGCATTCCATCCATCCATCCATCCATCGTCTATGCCGCTTATCCTGCTATACCAATTTTAAAACACAAATCAGTCTGCACTGCATGTCTTTGCATTGGGAAGGAAACCAGAGTACCTGGAGGAAAGCCACCAAGCGCTGCAAGCACAAGCAAACTCCATTCACACAGACTGTCAAAATTCCAACCCACCAACCCTGGAGGTGCGAGTGCTAACCACAAAGCCAAAGCGCTGCCTACTTTGACATCATTATCTATAATTGTTTGTTTTGTACTTCTTTTGAAATGTCTGATGAATGAAAGGGTAAAACCGACTGACATTTACAGAAGACTTCAAGCGCGGTACGGTGGTGAGACTCTTAGCAGCAGTAAAACATGTGAATGCTGCAACCGTTTTAAAGAAGGCCGTACGTCAGTGAACGACGATGCCAGCCGAGGTGGCTCAGAGCCCACTGCAGTCTTTCTCGTGAACATTCAGTGAGTGGAACGTCTTTGCATGACTTCGTTCTGCTCACTGCACCACTTGCACATTACATGATTACACATTATTATCCTGACCTCGCTCCAAGCCATTTCTACATGTTTAGGACATTAAAGGAGTTTCTGGGAGGCCATTGTTTCAGACATGATGCAGGCATACCGATCATGAGTCCAGCAAAACATTCTGATGTCATTCCATTACTAGTGAAACCAAAAGGAAAAGTTATTCTGCACAATGAAGTCAAGTCCCAGTTTGACTTGAACACCCCTCCCAGTTTTTAGCGCTTTTACATGTGTATTGTTGTACTTTATTTTCCCTCTTTACTGAATATTTCTGAGGGACGGTGAAGAAGCAAAGAAATATATAAATAATTTCGTGCATTTTAAACTTAACTCTCGTGAAAGTGAAATGCCTTGGTCTTGTTTGTTAGTGCCTAATAAAAAAATGTGTGAAAACTTGTCCCCAAAACTTTTGGTTAAGAGGGAAGTAGGAAATTGAGACTCATAAATAGGAATTGGGTTATTTTCTACCTCCATGTATTCAAGCTATAAAAAAAACTCTGTATTCAAAACAAGAGAATAATTTAAAATTGTTGATTTACTGGATCTAAGATACATACAGTATAAGAATAAGCATATACAGTATAGAGTAACTAATTTAAAGGTAAGAAATATGAATTTGTGTACAGTTGACAATGCAAGCAGGCCTATTGACTTGTCATCACACGTTAAACTCCGGGTTGAGGAATCCTTATTGACTTTCAGAGTAGGAATTCAAATCTGAAGAAGCATGTTTGTTTCTTTTAGTTGGAAATTCTGCGTTACAAGCTTGAGTCGAATGCACCGCTTGAGTTCTATCATGCTGAGACTTCTCATAAGCACTGCTTCAGTACAAACGCACATAGTGAAGTATAAATGCACAGCCCCATGCAAGCATCAGTCCATGATGTGATTTCTGAGGTGTTCGCAAATACATTATATCATGCAGCTGTAGTGGTATAAATCAGGCCTTTAAGAAAAAGTTCAGAGTTGAGCAGCTCTGCTTCGGCTGGAGACGTGGCTTATTTCTGGGCCAGGAAAATTGTTTATCCTGAGGCCTGAGACTAGCGTGGCAATCACAGTTTGCAAATTACAGTCATTCCAAGATTGAATTTATAATTCTAAAGGATAAACCCAAACATTCTCCACCTTTTAAAACACAATCATGTCAACACAGGTATCTCTTTAAATATCCAATTCTTACATCCTGTCTGTTTCACCCAGGTTTAAGGAGAATAACTGAGATTTGACTATGCACCACGCAGTATACTGTGATGTGATTATACCTCCTCTCAGTCATACAACAAGCACACTCATTGAACTCCTTAGAAACACACACACATAGATGAGTGTTTTATTATGCCTCCTCTTGCTCATACGTCAACACAACATTGCACAGCTTTGACACAGATTTGTTATTGTACCCCTACATGCACACCGAGGCCGGGAACAGCAGGCCTGACTCTCACACACACTTCCTGTGCTTTGATGCCAGCAGAGAGATGGGTTTTCCCATCAGCTTCTTTGATGCCTGTATAAGGGCAAAGCGAGAGAAACGTGCACATGTTTAAGAGTGAAAGAGATATCTGAAAAGGGCATGAATTACCTCAAATTTAATTTTATGGATTAACAACGAGCAAACTTATGTAGAGCTCACTCTCTGTAATGTAGTATAGTTTTGCAAAAGTCACTCAATATTGCCCAAGTGAAAACAATGGATATACTGCACCACTTGTACCAATATACTGCCCCACTCAAACCAATATACTGCCCCCTCAAACCAATATACTGCCCCCTCAAACCAATATACTGCCCCCTCAAACCAATATACCCAATATACTGCCCCACTCAAACCAATATACTGCCCCACTCGTCCTAATATACTTCCCCACTCGTCCTAATATGCTGCCCCATTCATCCTAATATACTGCGCCACTCATACCAATATATTGCCCCACTCGTACCAATAAACTGGTCCTGGAGGATGACGGCAGTCTTGAAAGGGGGCGTGGTCGAGGTGCAGAAGCGAGGTCGGAACCAAAAATTCAGTCGGCGGAAAATCAAAGCAGAAACGGAAAGCGAAAGTCGTAGTCAACAGGAAGAGCGGAGATTCGGTAACCGGGAGATCAAAGAGCGGGGCGTTAAATCCAAAAACGTAAACGAGATGCCAAAAACCAGAAGGGAAAGTGCGAGGTCAAAAACCGGGAGATCAAAAGAGCGAGGCAAACAAATCCGAGACGAGAGGCAAAGGGGGAAACGAGAAACAAAGCGAACTTGGCAACGTGAATCCAGAAAAGAAAACGCGAGAAAATTGAGGTAAGTAACGCACAATAATCCAGCAGTTAAGCCATGCGCAGCGCGTGCCTAAATGCTGGAGCAATCACCTGGAGAATGAGAAACCGGTGTGCAGACAGGGCGGAAACGGAGGCGAGACGGCGTAGCTGAGATACGTGAAACGTAGGGTTGACTCGCCGCATAGTAGAGGGGAGCAGGAGCTTGACAGCGCATGGGTTGACAATCTTGGTGATTGTGAAGGGTCCAATGTATCGGGGGGAGAGCTTGCGAGAGATCGTTTTTAGGTGAATATCTCGGGTGGAGAGCATGACTCTTTGCCCCACTCTGTACTTAGGAGCCTGAGAGCATCTGCAGTCAGCTTGTTTCTTGTATCTTTTGCCGACGAGCAATAACGTCTTCCTTGCCTGCCGCCAGGTCTTTTTGCAGCGTCGGATGAAGGCCTGGGCGGACGGGACGTTGACCTCCTCCTCCTGAGATGGGAACAGGGGTGGCTGAAATCCTAAGCAGCACTGGAAGGGGGACAGACCAGTTGATGACGAGGCCTGGGAGTAGTGGGCATATTCTACCCAGGGCAGAAACTTGCTCCAAGAAGTGGCGTCCTGGGTGGTCATGCACCTCAGGGCGACCTCGAGGGACTGGTTCTTCCTTTCGGTCTGGCCGTTCGATTGGGGGTGAAACCCTGAAGACAGGCTGGGAGTGGCCCCGATTAACTTACAGAAGGCCTTCCAGAATTGGGATGTGAACTGTGGGCCCCGATCTGAAACAATGTCTTTGGGGAGGCCATGGAGCTTGAAGCTTGAAGAGATGGTTAATTATGAGTTCAGTGGTCTCCTTGGCAGAGGGCAGTCCTGTCAGAGGGACGAAGTGGGCAGCCTTCGAAAACCGATCCACCACCGTCATGATGCAGGTGTGGCCGTTAGACGCGGGTAAGCCTGTGACGAAATCCAAGGCGATGTGCGACCATGGGCGATGTGGAATAGGCAGAGGTCTGAGGAGGCCCGCTGGGGCCGTGTTGGTGTGTTTGGATCTTATACAAACGTCACATGCCGCCACAAAGCTGGAGACATCCTCCTTAAGTGTGGGCCACCAAAATCGCTGCTGGGTTTGCGCCAGAGTGCGGGTCGCGCCAGGGTGGCAGGAGAGTTTGGAGGAGTGGGCCCACTCCAGGACCTGGGGTCGCAGGGAGAGGGGAACGAAGAGACGTTTAGGGGGAACGTTGCTAGGCCCGGGCTCATGGGTCAGGGCTTGCTTAACTTTGGTTTCGATGTCAAGTTCTGCGGCCGCGAGCAAGGAGGTAGGAGGCAGGATAGTGTCATTAGCATTGCTGTCAAGAGTGGCAGTAAATTGTCTTGAGAGAGCGTCTGGCTTGGAATTCTTGGATCCTGGGCGATAGGAGAGGGTGAAGTTGAACCTGCTGAAGAACAGAGACCATCGGGCCTGGCGGGCGTTGAGTCTCTTGGCGTTCTGTAGGTATTCGAGGTTCTTATGATCGGTCCAGACCAGGAAGGGAACATCCGTCCCCTCTAGCCAGTGTCTCCATTCGTCCAGAGCTAACTTGATGGCCAGGAGCTCACGATCGCCAATGCCATAGTTTCTTTCAGCAGGGGTTAGGCGATGTGAGAAGAAGGAGCAGGGGTGTAACTTGTTATCGTGTGGGGCTCTCTGGGACAGGACGCCCCCTACCCCCGTGCTGGAGGCGTCGACCTCCACGACAAATTGACGTGACGGGTCCGGGATGGTTAGGATGGGGGCGGACGTGAATCGGTGCTTGAGCTCAGTAAAGGATCTCTCGGCCTCCAGATCCCAGTGAAAGTGGTTCTTGGGAGAGGTTAGAGCTGTTAGGGGGGCAGCTATAGAGCTGTAACCCCGGATGAAGCGGCGTTAGAAGTTCGCGAAGCCCAGGAATCTCTGGAGTTCTTGTCGTGAGGTGGGAGTGGGCCAGCTGGTGACGGCTTGGAGCTTGGTTGGTTCCATCTTGATGCCTTTGGGGCTAATGACGAATCCTAGGAACGTGGTGGTCGTTGTGTGGAACTCGCATTTCTCAGCCTTTATGAACAGATTGTTCTCAAGTAGCCTCTGCAGCACCTGCCGAACATGGTGATGGTGTTCCTCCAGATCTCGAGAGAAGACCAAGATATCGTCAAGGTAGACGAATACAGAGGAGTTGAGGAAGTCCCTGAGAACATCGTTAATTAGAGCCTGGAAGACTGCGGGGGCGTTGGTCAGGCCGAAGGGGACCACCAGGTATTCATAATGTCCTGTTGGGGTATTAAAGGCCGTCTTCCATTCGTCCCCCTCCCGAATGCGGACAAGGTGATACGCGTTCTTTACTGTGATATCATTTAGGCCCCTGTAATCTATACATGGACGAAGAGAACCGTCTTTTTTGTCCACCAAGAAGAATGCGGCCCCTGCTGGGGAGGAAGAGGGGCGAATGATCCCTGCCGCACCGTATGGGCGGTGGGGGGGCAAAGAGGTGGCGCGAGATTTACTGAAAACCTCCTTGAGGTCATGGTATTCTGAGGGAACATGGGTGAGGTCCGGTGGTTCTCCTGCAGGTGTGAGAGAGAGAGATGATGTGTTGGCAGCTCGTAGGCAGGTCCTGGAACATGATGGGCTCCAGGCCGAAATCGAATTCCTGGCCCAGTCAATCTGCGGGTTGTGCCAGATTAGCCAGGGCAGCCCCAGAACAATTGTGGCTTGAGACCCCTCCATGATGAACAGCGAGGTCCGCTCTGAGTGGTTGCCATAGACCCTGAGGCCGATGAGCGGAGTTCTGTGAGTGATAGATGGGAGCGAACTCCCGTTGAGGGCCTGAACCTTGAGGTGAGTCTCCAAGAGCAGTGCGGGAATACCCAGAGCCTTGGCTGAAGCCGCATTGATGAGGTTGCGGTCTGATCCTGAGTCAATTAGCGCCTGCACCATGTGGGTGTGGTGTTCATGGATGAGGAAGACAGGTAGCAGGCGGCGTTGGTCTGGGAGTCTTCTTGGAGCCACGCCCTCTAGTGCTCCCAGCTGTACTAGAGGGCGCCTCCTTTTGCTGAACAGTCCTTAAGTTGGTGACCTGATTTTCCGCAGTAAAAACAGGCCCTTTCAACCCGACGGCGTCGTCTCTCCTCTGGGGAGATGCGTGTTCTGTCCAGCTGCATGGGCTCATCCTGAGGGTCGGCTCGTGGAGAGGAGGGTCGGGGAAGGAGCCTGGGTGGAGAACCCCGGGTAGGTCTATGCAGGCGGAGGCGTGAATCCACTCGTCCGGCCAGATCTATCAGTCCCTGAAGAGATGAGGGTAGTTCTTGGGTGATTAACTCGTCTTTGAGTGCCTCCGTCAGACCTTCAAGGAACACATCACACAGGGCTCGGTCGTTCCATCCACTGGAAAGCGCCAGAGTCTGGAACTTGATGGCATAGTCATAGGCCGAGCGTGAGCCTTGTCTGAGCTTCAACAGCTTACGTCCAGCCTCCCTGCCATGACATGAACGGTCGAACACCCTCCTCATCTCCTTAGCAAAATTCTCATAATTGGAGCAGCAGGGATTATGAGCGTCCCAGAGTGCGGTGCTCCACTCCCGGGCTCTTCCGGTGAGAAGCGTAATGACGTATGCCACCTTGGAACGTTCAGTAGTGAAGGTGGATGATTGAAGTTCAAAAATCAGTGAGCAGAGGGAGAGGAAGGAGCGACAGGTACCAGGATCTCCTTCGTAGGTGGGAGGGGCGGGGAGGCGCGGCTCTCGTTGCTCACTGGAAGCTCCACCTTGTGCTGGAGAGAGTCTGAGTCTTTGGAGCTGGGCTGTGACATCGGCAAGCGACTGCTTAGCGGTGAGCAGCTCCTCTTGATGTGCTCCAAGCAGGGCGCCCTGGCTCTCCAGTGCTGATCTCAGGCGGTCAAAATCCGCTGGATCCATATCGTGGCTGGATTATTCTGTCACGCACGGGAACGGAGCGAGATGGATCCAAACGCGGAGGATGACAGCAGTCTTGAAAGGGGGCGTGGTTGAGGTGCAGAAGCGAGGTCGGAACCAAAAATTCAGTCGGCGGAAAATCAAAGCAGAAACGGAAAGCGAAAGTCGTAGTCAACAGGAAGAGCGGAGATTCGGTAACCGGGAGATCAAAGAGCGGGGCATTAAATCCAAAAACGTAAACGAGATGCCGGAAACCAGAAGGGAAAGCGCGAGGTCAAAAACCAGGAGATCAAAAGAGCGAGGCGAACAAATCCGAGACGAGAAGCAAAGGGGGAAACGAGAAACAAAGCGAACTTGGCAACGTGAATCCGGAAAAGAAAACGCGAGAAAATTGAGGTAAGTAACGCACAATAATCCAGCAGTTAAGCCATGCGCAGCGCGCGCTTAAATGCTGGAGCAATCACCTGGAGAATGAGAATCCGGTGTGCAGACAGGGTGGAAACGGAGGCGTGGGAACTAAGACTGACAGGCTAGGGAAAACATGAGCACGTGAGCAGCACTGACAGCGTGGGAAAAAAAAGAACAGACAGCAAGCATGATGTGGATCATGACAGGTCCACTCAAACCAATATACTCCTCCACTCATACCGCTATACTGTACCAATTGTACCAATATACTGTACTATCCCACTTATACCAAGATACTATCACATCCATCCATCCATCTAGGAACCTCTGTAGTCCAAACAGGAACCATGGATGCCTAAAATATACTGGCCCACTCATACAGTACCAATATGCTGTACTGCCCAACTCGTACCAATATACTGCCCCACTCATACCAATATTTTGCCCTAATCAGACAATATACTGCCCAACTCATACGAATATACTGCCCTATTTGTACCAATATTCTGCCCCAATCAGACAATATACTGCTCCACTTACTCCAATATACTGCCCCACTTATACAATATAC